>JAKUCM010001331.1:0-81170 GCA_023374145.1 Lepidium sativum | reverse complement strand
AGAGAGAGAAATATATATCAAATCATCATTAATTCGTCAAAAGAAATTTGAAAAAAAAATCTTAATTAAGTGATTAAAAGATGGGTTATTTCTATAATTATAAGATTCAAGCTCTACAAGTTTTTGACAAGAAAATATGATTAATCAAAAAAAAAATCTGAGGTTTTATGTGTGGATACTTACATATGTAACCAAATTTCCAGAACTATCGTCCATTCCATATAGACCGCTGTTCTTTTTGCCACTTATAATTTCAAGAACCAAGACTCCAAAGCTATAGACATCCGATTTCATGGAAAATTGCCCATACATTGCATACTCTGGAGACATATAGCCACTGGGACAAACACTCAAAGCTTGAGTTGCAAGAAGAATGTTAGATATCTAAAGAGTAAAGACGATATATGGAAAGTGAAAACTTACTAGGTTCCAACAATTATTTTCGTGTTGCCTTGTGTTTGGTCCATTCCAAATATTCTTGCCATTCCAAAGTCTGCAATCTTTGGGTTCATATCATCATCCAAGAGAATGTTACCTGCTTTGAGATCACGGTGTATGATTGTGAGTCGCGAATCTTGATGAAGATATAAAATTCCTCTGGCTATTCCTTCAATGATTTTGTACCTTCTTGTCCAGTCAAGCTGGCTTTTCAATATAGAATCTAGTAAAGTTTGCATTAACAAGGTTAAATAAAAAAAGTGTCAAGAATGCACATAGAATAATTGAACTTTTTTGGGATCAATATAGTAAAACCAACCAAAGAGAAAGTAATCAAGGCTTTTGTTAGGCAAAAACTCGTAGACAAGTATTTTCTCTTCTCTTTCAAAACAGAATCCAAGAAGCCTGACCAGATTTCTATGTTGAAGCTTTGCCACAACAATAACCTCATTCTTGAACTCCCTTTCACCTTGTACAGATGTTTTCGATAGTCTTTTCACCGCAACTTGTAATCCATTAGGAAATATGCCCTAAAGGAACATATAAAATTAATTGAATCATTACAAATTAAATATCAATAGCTTTCAAATCAAAACTAGTCTTATACTACTAAAAGAAGATCATATTCAAGACTTTAACATTGAAGTGGTAAGAAATTAAAACTTATATCACTAGAAATTTTAAATTTAAAGACAAAAACACTTTCATGAAAAGTAAAATTATCAAGGCAGATTAAATATACAATATTGTCATGATCATCCGAAAACTAAATCTGATGAAATTATTAATTTATATTCAATCATATCTAATACAATATATTTTTAATAATTTTTTTCACTCCAATAGTGTTTATAACACTTTTATAAAATAAATTAAATAATCACATCACCAAAATTTATATAATAAATTAATTGTTTTTGCATATGTCATGTTTAGTTTTTTTTGTAAGAAATATATATATATATACTAGATGAACCTGGTGCCTTGCATAGGAAATAATTATGTTTTTGTGTATATTCATATATAATTTATTAGAAAATCAAATATTTATATCAAAAATCAAATCTTAGGTTTTATTTTTTATATATCTAAATTAGTAATAGGTATATATATATACATATATTAGTAATAAACGTATATATATATATATATATATTTGTTTGTTTATTTAAAATTAGTAGATACCTACTATGAATTATTTTATTATTTAAGAAAATAACTATACTGTTAGGATAGTATCTATATTTTTGTAATTGTGTTATACAAAAAAAAATTATGCAATAAATATTATAATTTTGATCAAAAGAAATAATATTTATTAAAATAAAATAAAAACTAAAAAAAGACATAGTTAAAACAACAAATTAAAAGATTTTTTTCTTCTAAAAGTAAAACAACAAAACAAAAATTTAACTTTGTGATCCCACAAACAAATCTCACACACAAAATATTTATTTATGTCTTTATCAACAACGTAGCTATGCAAACAATTGTTGTACTCTATGAATGCTAAAAATCATTGGTGTTATAAGAAAAATCATGGTATAAGTCTTAGATAGAAGTTGCTTGATATAAATTTTATATTAGTATTAAAAGTGAAATTTTAAAATAGATATTGATTAAAAATATTACTTGTATAATATACCCTAAATATTATGAATTAGTTAAGATAGGGTGTTATATTTATTTAAAACTCTCTTAATTGAAGATTAAATTTTATGTTTAATGTTAACACTAACAATATTATAAAATTCATGAGTAAAAGTATATCTCATAGCTTGTTTATCTTATTCAAATGTGATCAATTATAAGAATTCTATATAACCTATGATTTTGCAAAACATGTTGCTATATTAGTCGATGGATTATTATATTTAATATTAATAATATAAAAGGTTTGATAATTTAAATGGATTATATTAATTCTTAACATCCAGAAAACAATCTCAGTTATATTAATTTCTTCCGTTTAAGATATAGAATACTTTCTAGGTCAAATTTATTTACAAAACAAAGGTGTAGGTTTGTAATGATTTTAATACTTTCTTGTTCAAAAAGAGTCACAAATTTGGAAACCAGCTCTTTTTCACATTACAGTGAATTTTATCACCATAAAATATCGTAATTAATCATAAAATATTCCTAATCATTACAAATGTGAAATAAACAAATTATTCGTTACTTAGAATAACAAAGAACTATATCAAATGTTTGACCAAATTCTTTAGTGTATACCTTCCAAAACTTGAGAATTTTAACTTTAATTCTCCAAACTTTTTATAGGATTTTAACAAAAAAAATTAGAGAAAGACATGATTAAAGGCAAAAAAATGAAAGAATAAGAAAACCTGAATCGCAAAAGCAGGAAAATGACAAAAAAAGTCGATCCATAATCGTTGGTGTTATGAGAAAAGTTATAAAATGTGTTTAAATAGAAGTCTCTTAATATAATTTTCCTATCACAATTAAGAGTAAAATTTTAAAATTGATATTGATTAGGAATATCTTTATATGATATATACAAAATATTAAGAATCTTTTACAAAATTATTCATATAAATTCGTTCACAATTTATGTCGTAGTATACTTGATGTTTATGTTTAGATTTCATTTTATAGTTGATTTTTATTATAATGAATTATTTTATCTTTATATATTTAACTTAATACAAATTCATATATTAAAATTAAAATAAACTAATAATATTATGTAGATAGCAATATTAATAATAATCAGTTAAATCAAAAAATAAAAAAGTATTTATTATTACAAAAGATAAAATCTGTTACCATTACGATTTTACTATATATATATATGCTCATATTATATATTAACATAAATTTAGTTACAAAGAAATCAGTATGTAAAAAGAAATCAGTATGAAAATAAGGTACCTCCTTTTAATTTATAGAGATGTTTGATATTTTCACATTCTAATAGACCTTTGAGTTCGAGATGTGGGTGAAAAAAATGACTCAAACTTATCATTTCAGATGTTCAATATTTATGTCTATGTATAGAATTAAAACTCGAACCAATTTATCCGATCCGATCCAAACCGAGATTTGGAGAAATCGGTTTGGGTATTTATTTGAAATTCGAGTAATATGGTAAATGATATATTAAAAAATTTGGGTAGTGATTCGGGTCGGGTAATTTGGATATCGAGCATTTATATAATATTTAAATTCAACCGAAATTAACAGAAGTATAAACAAATTCGATTAAATCGGGTTGGATTTTTTGAAAAAATCAACTTTTTCGAATTTTGTACTTCTTATTCGGGTAAATTCAACATTATTGATACTACTTGAACTATCCAATACCCACCCGATCCAATTTTTTTGCATTTCGGTGAAATCGTAAATATACCTTATAAACTTCCCCGAATCCCCCTTGACCAAGTTTGTTACTTTCTGAAAACTTATCAGTTGCAGCTTCAACGTCTTTTAAATCAAATTGCAGTGAGCCTGCAGTTGTAATATCATTCCCATCTGCAAGTTATCAAGTGGTTTAAACGTTAAGCTTCATATAACTTTTGAAGTAAGTAGGAAAGACGAGTATTTTTTGAATTTTTTACCATTATCATCTGCAGCTGCTGTCTCATAAGTTTTCATCGTTCTCTTTGCACGGAAACAGTAACAAGCTATGAAAAGCACCACAAGGACAGCTACTGGCAGAACAATTGCTGTGATTACTATGGTGGACTTTCTGCTTTTCGCTGTGGCGTAGATCAGACATGACATATAGTTTCCCATATATTGAATGTAACACTAGAGAGAAAGAAAGAGATTGAGAGCTCTTACGCGGGTGTGGAGGAGGAGGAAGAAGAGCTTGACGTAGTGGAGGAAGAGCATGACGTGGTGGAGGAGCCGGAAGTGGTAGAAAATGTCTGCTTAAGGTTTCATTGTAGAAACAGTAAAGCTCGTATCTTACGCTACAACTCGGCCAAAGAAGTTTTCCTCCAATTTTGTCACGAGGCAATCTGCCAATGGTACTGTTAAGACAACTTAAGCAAATCTGGCTTGACAGATCAGGCGTGCACTGAACCATTACATAAATGGTTTGTGACGCATTGAGATTCACTTCGTCAACCGCAAATTTTTTCGGACTATCAGCAGCCACTTTAGCAATTGTGTTCATCAAAGAAAGAAGCACATCATTGAATTGATTTGATTGGTTTGCCGTAACATTTTCGTGGTTCATCTGCAAGATTCCTTTATTGGTCACAGGATCCAAGATAATATTCCTGTCGGCATAACGAAGCATGCATTCGTCGTAATAAAGCAAAGCCTCCGTTTTATTTGGACACATATGTATAATCTCTTTTACGGTCAACTTGACGCAGTCACCACAGATTTTCGACGAATAGTCTCCTCGACATAGGAAAAGCCCGAATACCATGTCAGGTTTTTGACCTTTTACAAGGCTTTGGAATCCATTTGAGAAATCACGATCGTTAGGAGAAAGAGACGACAAAAGGGTGTTTAGATTGGAAGAGTATGTGCTGTTTTTGAGGTAAGTGCTACCTATACAGACATAACCAACGTAAGTAAGTTTGTGTTGCTGTATAGTAGGTTTTAGGCTTATAAGGAAGGTAAGAACAAAGAGAAACCCATAACCAGACATTCTCCAATACTTATTGAGTAATGCCTTTGTTGTATTTTCTAATGGACAGTTTTGATAAATCTGAAAATAGTCAGAAGTGCTGCTCTTTAAAACAAATTCTAAGTCCACGTCAACGCTTAAAGTTAAAACCAAAAAAGACTCTACTTTACTGTAGAAAATTCAATTCCATTATTCCGAAATTATTTGGACGGATGTTTTTGTTGGGTATATCGAATTTAAAAGGCGACCAATTAAAGACTCTCAACCATCCTACTCTGCCACTATACATAAGACATCCAACATGTGATTCGCTCGGATCCATTTCATAAGTTTTGGATATCTAAGATTGATGTATGGTAATAATAAAAATCACGGATCTATGCAGTAATAAAATTTATTCATTGACACTACAAGAAAACACGCCTTTTGCGATGGCAAAATCCCTTGCAAGGCTGTCGCAATGGGCAAAAAGAAACGCCCTTGCGATGGCCACTTATATGTCACAATTTGCGTGTCGCAAACATAGATACGTAGCATGGACGTCGCAAGGTCTGCGAGAGAAAGAATATGTTGCAAACGCCTAGCATAAGTCGGTGTCGCAAAGGCCTAGCAGAGTCTGCGACGCCCTTGCGGGAGCGAGCCCTGCGACACCCTTGCAAGGGCGCGTCTTGCGACACCCTTGCAAGGGCGCGCCCTGCGACACCCTTGCAAGGGAACGTCCTGCGACAACCTTGCAAGGGCGCGACCTGCGACACCCTTGCGAGGGTACGTCCTGCGACAACCTTGCAAGGGCGCGTCCTGCGACACCCTTGCAAGGGCGCGTCCTGCGACTCCCTTGCAAGGGCGCGACCTGCGACTACCTTGCGAGAGCACCACCTGCTACGCCCTTGCGACGCCGTTTATAATTTATTTAAAATAAAAAAAATATTTTAAATATTTTAAATATAAATTTAAAATTAAAAAGATTTTTTTCGAATTAAAAATATTTTTAAATAAAAAAGATTACAAAATGTTTTTTATAATTCAAAAATCGTCCGAGCGATCTAAATTTCCCGACCCGGATCCGGTGTCTTCGTCTTCAGCATTGATCTCGGCAAATGCGTCTGCTAGCTCTGGATCCTTCTTGGCGAGTATAGACCACAAACGATCATAGGTCGTGATTTTCTTCTTAGCTTTGGCAAGCTCGGTGTTAGTCCGATCCAACTCTTGGGTCTGACGGTCGACAATTTGCCGCAGGTCACTGGTTGTCGCGGATGACTGCGAGAATCCTTCTGGTGAGATACATTGCTCAATCTTGGACCCAAGAGAACCTGTTCCAAATATTCTCCCTTTTTTACGGGGAGCGATCTAATAAAAGAATAACAATATTAAGTTAGTTAAATTTAGCAAAAATATAAGTAAGAAGAAAAATTTAAAATGTAGTTTACCACTGTGGCATTGCCTCGTTGCCCTTCTTTTTCCACTTACTTTTCCAACGACCCACCTGATCGTTCATCCGTCTACGCAAGACCGCCTCGAACTCTTTCCGGACTAGACTGGTAATAGAAACTTCCCAGTGAAAACATTGCTACAAAAAATAATGTCAAATTATAAGAATGAAAGTGTAAAATTCTTATAAACGAAAAAATAAAATAATGAAATTTTCTTACCGCAAACGTTCTGAACCATCTGTCGATGATGTGGATAGGAGTTTGGCTAAAATTAGCATGCGGTTCCTGGAAACCCCGTTCAAAGATTTCCCGAACCGCCGTAGGCAAATCTCCGTCGTCATCGAACCTACGTTAGTATATTTTTATATATTATAAAATTACGAATAATAAATAACAAAATTTGTAAAATAAAAATAAAATATATTACCACAAAGTCCCCGGTGGACGGTTAGGATGAAGATTAGGGAGAAATTTGTGCACCGGATCTGACAGGATGTCCTCGATTGTCATCCCCGCAGTAGCGTCTAGTGTCAGGTACTGTTGCTCACTGGGACCTCCATGACCAGTATCAGCAACAGGCGAAAACCCCGGGAGAGATCCATAACTGCCACCAGGGGTCGGTGGAACCGATCTAGAATCCGATGCAGGAGTCGCCGGAGGTTGCTCACTGACATCCGATAGATATCGCGTGTATGGATTATGAGATCTAGACATCTGGCACGGAAAAAAATTTGAAAAACAAATCAGATAATTAAATCCGATAATTGTAACACAGTTACCTAAATCCGATAATTATCTAATAAATTTGGAGAATTTCCGAAAAATTCCGCAAAATTCCGAAAATTCCTAAAATTTCGAAAATTCCTAAAAATACCGAAAAATCCCTAATAATTATCTAAAAATTCCTAAAAATTATCTAATAAAATACGAAAAATTCCGAAACTTTCTAAAAATTCCGAAAATTCTGAAAAGATCCAAAATTCCTAATAATTCCGGTAAAATTCCGAAAAAATTCCTAAAAATTCCGAAAAAAATTCCATAACTAGATCCGACTTATGGGAGCCCCTGCCTTCATCTTATGTCATTTCCCGTAAAATAGTAGAAATGTAATTTTGCGGGATTTTCTAGACGAAGGTAGGGGCCTCACAAGTCATTATGCGTAAAAGGTAAGTTGTGAAAATGAATTGCATTGGAGGGTTATTTATAGGGGATCTTGCTACGGAATTGCAATGTTTCGTATGCTACATAGCAAGGGTGTAGCAAAATGTGGTGTCGCAATGTTATTGCAGGAGTCTAGCATATTTGTAAAAAATAATTTAAACAACTAAATGTTCGGTTTAACAACTACAATGAGATAGTAGGTCTGAAATCTTATTTAAATTTCAATTATTCTTCAACGGTGTCTTCCTCTTCTTCTGTGTCTTCCTCAGATTCGTTGAACTCATCAGAATCTTCAAGCTCTTCTGTTGTAGTATAAGGGACAACGTCTTCTACTTCTTGTTCTGCATGTATGATTTGTTCCGTCGACTCAACAGCTACAGCAAGTTCTGATGATCTTTCTTGTTGCATGACAACATCATCAGCTTCTATCATTATACGACCTCTAGGATTCACTTTTATAACAGAAAACCACTTCTCACGCCTTTGCCTTATACGAGGATATGGTATAAAACACACTTGTTCTGCCTGACATGATAGAATAAACGGGTCAAACTTAGAATACGTCAGGTTTCCATTTACGTCTGTTACCCCTAAGTTATTAGAGCGTACTCCTCGACCGGCCGTTGTATTGTACCAAAGACATTGGAACAATACGCATCGCAATCCAAGTACTCCAGGAAAGGTGACCTCTATAATTTTGTTCAAAATGCCGTAAAAGTCAGTTTCACCGGGAACATGAATTCCGTAATTTGCCGTTGATCTATTGGAACCATGGTCGTACGTGTGGAACGTATAGCCGCGAGTGAAATACATCAGAGCAGTCACGATTCTGGCAATAGGATCATCCACAAGCTCATGCAACCATAAAGGCATAGGTTTGCCAGAACATCCGTTCTTAACCTACAAAATAAAAATTTATAACTTTGCAGGAATGATTTTTGAAAATGTTAATGTATTTAATATAAATAATACTTACATAGTATTTTAGCCAACCAGCGAAATCACGTTTTTTGTAGGTGTCATACTCTGTTTCTTGCAAGTTGGGAAAGGCTTCACGTATCTGGTAGTCAAACTCACTGCAGATATATCACGTATGAATTATATGTACATCAATAAACAATAGTATATAAAATATTTTAACAAAATACCTCTCAAATGGCATCACGTCTTCACAATTTCGCAGTATGTACGTGTGAGCTACACGAGAGTACGTGTGATTTTCCCAATAATCTTCCTTTAATTTCCCACCAAGCTGCCCGACCTGACGAAATATTTCAGGAACCGCAATGGCATATGATGTTGCAACTCCTCTATCGTCGTATCGTCCGACTTGGGTTCTTTTACTTTGAACGGCTGGACTAAAGTAATACGATGTGAAATGTGATGTTTCCTTAATTAGACTTCCAGCCACAATCGATCCTTCCACTTTTGCTTAGTTTTTAACTTTCCTTTTAAGATGGCCCATGAATCTCTCGAACGGGTACATCCATCTAAATTGTACGGGCCCACCGAGGGCAGCTTCGTGTGGTAGGTGGATTGAGAGATGTTCCATCACGTCAAAAAATGCAGGAGGAAAGATCTTTTCCAAATTACAAAGTAACAATGGAATGTTACTTTCTAATTGAGCAGTGCCATCCAATGTTAGTGTTCGGGTACAAAGATCCCTAAAAAATGCACCGATCCCTAAATGTAATAAAATTATTATTAATAGCCAATCAATGTAATACTAAGAAAAATTAAACAAATCAAATCAAAAAATCATTTACCGGCGATTGATTCATGGACGATAGTTGGAAGCAGCTCAAGTAATGCGAAAGGAAGAAGTCGCTGCATGAATACATGACAATCGTGACTCTTCATACCAGAGATTTTTTTCCCTTGCTCTATACACCTTGAAAATTTAGACACGTAGCCATCCGGAAACTTGACATCTGAAGAAATCCAACTAAACAACGCTTGTTTAGCTTCTCCTGACATACGGAATATCGGAATTGGTTGCTTTCCATCCGTTGTGATATGTAGTTCGGGTCTTGCACAAATTTCGGCCAAGTCCAACCTAGCTTTCAAATTATCTTTACTTTTTCCCTGTACATTTAAAATCGTATTCATCACATTGTCAAAAAAGTTTTTAACAATGTGCATCGGATCAAGATTGTGTCGTAACAAGTGATCTTTCCAATACGGGAGTTCCCAAAAGATACTCTTCTTGTGCCAATTATGAGATTCACCGTATCCGTCAGGCATGTTTCCTACCACGTGCCAATTTCCCCCACGTTCACATGTTTCTTGAGCACCATAATGATCTATTTGCTCCAACACTTCACTGCCTGACATGTATGTTGGTGGAGGAACACGCACAACCTTATTTTTCTTGAACAATTTCTTGTTCCTTCTATATGGATGATGCATTGACAAAAAACGCCTATGACAGTCAAACCAACATGATTTCTTCCCATGCTTTAATTGAAATGCATCTGACCAACCCATACAATATGGACAAGATAGCCTTCCATGGGTCGTCCATCCTGATAACATACCATACGCCGGGAAGTCACTTATTGTCCACAACAAAACAGCGCGCATATTGAAATTCTGCTTCTGCGCGTAATCGAATGTGCATATATCCCTATACCATAACTGCTTAAGCTCGTGTATCAGAGGTTGCAAGAACACATCGAGGGAACGCTTCAGATGACTAGGACCTGGCACTAGAATAGCCATAAACAAAAATTCTCTTCTCATGCACATATCCGGTGGAAGATTATACGGTGTCAATATGACAGGCCATAGAGAATATTGTCTACCGGATAAACCAAATGGGCTAAATCCATCAGTGCATAAACCTAGATATACATTCCTTGACTCTTTAGCAAAGTCAGAATGCACCGCTTGAAAATGTTTCCACGCCTTTTACTTTATGTTCATCATGCCATCTCACTGCAGATGCGGTTCTCTCCGATTGATATATCGTTTCAGCCTATCAGTGATTGGAAGGTACCACATACGTTTGTACGGGATACGCGTCCTTCCGTTCGTTGCACGGTATCTTGGCTTTCCACAAAAACGGCATTCCTGCAGCTTATCATCATCTTTCCAAAAAATCATGCAATTTTCACTACAAACATCTATCATTTCAGATGGTAAGCCTAGACCCGCAACCACTTTCTGCATTTCATAATAACTCGCAGCAGAATTATTATCTTCCGGCAAATACTCTTTAAGCAAATCAGCAAATTGATTCATACTTCTCTCGCTTATGTTTCCTTCACTTTTAATAGACATTAGCCTAGATGCTAATGATAGTTTAGATAAACCATCTTTACATCCCTCATAGATGGGTTGATTAGCAGCATCTAGCATATCATAAAATTGTTTTGCTTCCGGGTTAGGTTCTTCCGTAATATTTTCAACAACACCAGGAAAATACCCATGATATGCATCTGTAACCATATCATGTGACATATTTCCTTGTAGATGAGCGTAGTTTTCAAACATACTACCACCATAGTTGTTATTAGCATATTCTTGACTCCCTAGATCATTACCACGAGCACCCATATTACTACTTTCACCACCCATACTATATCCTTCCCCATGCGAAAACCAGACATAATAGTTTGGAGTAAATCCTCTATTATAAACGTGTCTTTTTACCATATCGATATTCAAATATTTCTTGTTCCCGCACTTTAAACATGAACAAAAAATGTTACCATCATTTGGAGTATGTGGGTTATTTGCAGCCTGATTTATAAATGCCCGCAACCCCTCTCGGAACTCCTTCGTCACTTCTCCAGTCTCCATATCCCTTCTGTTATACATCCATCGTCGTAAAGTGAACACTTCATGTTCCGACGTCATTATTTCCCGAATCGTAATTTATTTAAATTTTTTGGAAGACAATTTCTCTCTCTTGATTCTCTCTCTTATTAGTTCTTGTTTGGTGTCAATAAAAAATGTCATGTGGGGGATATTTATAGGGAAATTCAAAAGGTCTGCTACGGATTTGCGATGTCGCCAAAGGCACACGCAGAAACCACGCAAATATTTAGCAAATCTGCGATGGCGAAAATGTCTCGCGACAACGTCGCAAGTTTGCAATGGATTTGCGACATACTAACGTGCCTCGCAATAGTGTCGCAAACGACTAGCAATGACATCGCAAACTTGCGACATTTTCTCGGCCTCGCAAGTTTGCTAGGCCTTTGCGATGCCCACTTTGGCCTCGCAAGGATGTCGCAATGGCATAGCATTTTTGCGACACCATTTTGGTGTCGCAAGTTTCCCTAGCAAATGACCCTTTTTCTTGTAGTGTGAATATTCGATCTGATCTGATTTAGAATGTTAATTTTATGTTCTATTTGTCCCAAAATATAAGATTTTATACTTAAAGCACACTTTTTAATAAAATTTAATAATTTTCTTTTTTAAAAAAAATATTTTCATTTAATAATTACTAACGAATCACAAAAATACACATAATTTTGATCGTCTAGAAAGTATAAGTACCTTAAATTTTGCATAGAAAATATGCATGAAAAAATCTTTAGAACATCGTATATTTTAGAAAAGATAAGTATTTTATTAGAATAATGTGTATGCTTATTTTCAATTCTTAAATTATGAAGAAGTCAATGTGGTCAAATGGCTATACTAAATGTTTATCTATGCAAGTTTTTTTCTAGAGTTTGATTACATGAATTTATGTTGCCTAACGTGATATTTTCTAGGATTTGAAAAGATTTGAATTATAAAATAAGTATTGGATTTGATTAAATGTCGACTCAATGGTACACAAAAACAATTATGAATGTTGGATTTCAACCTGAAAACTTGTATTTTAGGTTTTCAATTATATTTTAACATAGATATAAAGATATGTTATGTTTCCATTCTCTAATTTTTGTTTTTAAATCTTTATAATGAATTTACATAGTTGTTGAATCACTTTTAATCTGATTGTTAGAATGATCCAACTAATGATTTAGACATTGGGGTTCGATTCTTTCTAACTACATTAATAGACTAAAGAAGGATTTTACTGTGTGGGCTTTATACTAGAGATCGGGCTTGTAGATCAAATTATTGAAAAAATGAATTTACAATTTTCTAAATTTTGGTTGCTCTTTTTTACAAAAATGGTTACTGAAATTGTTTTTACAATATCTTATATATAAAATCAGTTTGGGTTTAGGTCGTTTACGTTCAATTTAGGTATTATTCAATATATCTACATGTATTAGAGTTAATGAATTGATAATGTACATAGGCTTTTGTTAATCCATTAACATTTTCAAAATAAATATAGAACAATATTCCAAAATATAATATGGTTATAAGAACCTAAATATATAAAATATCAAATCATGCGGTATAATCCTAATTAGTATGTAATCTACATATCCAATTCATATATCCGCGAACTGGATTTTTTGAATATCTGAAACTTGGATATCCATAATGTACGGACCTCGAGTTGTATGTAAAATAAATCTCACAGACTTATATTCTACTGATAATTAAAAATCAGATATGATTGATCCAAATTGCTTGGAGCACATGTAGTATTTTTGTGAATCCAACAAATCCTACAAATATGAAAGCTCAACCGGTATTTACATATATATATATATATATATATATCCTATTAATTATATATGATCTTGAAATAATGAATATCTAACACCATACTAGTAGATCTCACATATTCAAACAAGTAAAGATCCGGTTAACCAAGAAGTAGAATCAAACTCGAGCCTTTATGTGTTTATGCCATAAAACTAGGTTATCATCCATCTACTTGACTACCATCACTAGAATAAGCAAAATATATAGATATTGTTTTCTTCTTCAAGAAACTTGAACCTATAGACTCCCAAAATATTTTGCACAAAGTTACCCCTACTACTTTTGTCTAATTCTTATTGTTTTCATAACAAATGGCGTTTTGTTTCCATGTGATCGACCCTTACTCATTTGTTTGTTCCAAAGAGAGAGATCATCTCTGCTCGGGAGATTCTACGACGTGTTTTAAGTGCCAAGTCTCCTAATAGAAATAGATTACTTTATGGAATTGTATAGATCGACTGTAAATGATCCAACAAGACAAACATAGTGGTCCCGCAAAACCAAGACAAACTAGCGGAAGACTAAAAAATGTGGTCCAATAATATATTGTGAACTTTCCATGGTTTTTTGGTAAAAGGCTAACTTTTCATGGTTAATTGCTAAAAACTTTTTATTTAATATTTTTTAGTTGTAGATAACACGAAAATATTTTGTGGGTTGTGTTTATCGTTGCCAACTTTAATATATTAGATATCGGGGTTCCCTTTAACCTTTGCTCAGTGACGGCAGAAAATTTAGCTATGGGTATCGAAATATATTTTCCAAAAAATATAGCATTAGTTCATTCATATCTAAAGATATTGATCACTGTTTCATTTGTTATAATCTTCTATATTTATTTCATTATTATTTAATTTGTCCTATATATAAAAGATTAGTTCACCCATTATCCTAATTATATTTGTAAATATCTAAATTGAATTAGCAAGTGAAAATTTTGGTTTAAAACAAATAAATGTGATAAAATTAACTAATTAGTTAGATTTATTGTTAAAAATGAAAATTAATTTTACCTTTATAAATATGACTCTGTTTTATTCTATGTTTAGCTGATATGTTTAATCATTAATGTCAAATATAACTACACTGAATTAGGGATAGATTTATATTTGACAGAGTCAAAAAATAAAAGGTGAATTGGTGAAATAATTATAGATACTTATGAAATTAGGAAAATGATAATAGCAAATAGATAATTTACAATCTCACTTTCACTTTTTATTATACCTTTCTAATTTAATAATATAAAGTTTTGTTTATACGTATAATATTACTTAGCAATACACTGAATTAGGGATAGATTTATATTTGACAGAGTCAAAAATAAAAGGTGAATTGGTGAAATAATTATAGATACATATGAAATTAGGAAAATGATAATAGCAAATAGATAATTTACAATCTCACTTTCACTTTTCATTATACCTTTCTAACTTAATAATATAAAGTTTTGATATATAGTTAAACCTCTATAAATTGATAAAGTTGAGACTTTGAAAAATTATTAATTTAGAGAAGTATTAAATTAATAATATTATTAATTTATATAAAAATCTGTAAAAACTACAAATATTCGAAAATTTAAAATATGAAAGTTTCTTCATGTCACATATTATTAAAATTCTTTGTTTAAACTTCCATTTATTTTGATGTTTAAATATTTTATACATAAATATGTTGATATTCCTTTTTTCATATATGTTAAATCGAAAAAATAGAATAACAATACATATTTTATAATTTATACGTATATGCTGATATTCCATTTTTCTTTTGACTTCCATTTTTTTAATCTATGAGTTTCTTATATATATTAATGTTGTTTTGATATATTTTTCATTCTTACATCTTTTCTTAACACACATCCTAGCAATGATTTCTCATTTTAAAGGTGTTACGAAATCAACCATGACATATCAAATACAAAAATAGTTATATGAGTACAAAAGAGACCATATCACAAGCACTCAAAAACAAATGAAATTGTATCTTGAAGAAAAATTTCATTTTAAAAGTTAGTCAAGGTACAATCTCAAACACACTCAACCGATCAGCTGAATATCTTTCTATAACTCTGGAAACCAGAAATAATACCAAGCATGACAAACCAGCAAAATATCCAGAAATGAAAAAAGTTTTTTTTGAGTGGTTTATCCAATACCAAGACCAAGTGAATATGACGGGAGAACTGATTTTCGAGAAGGCAAAAGAGATAATGAAACTTATCAACCCTCAAGATGATGTGGAACACCAATTTTCTCAAGGATGGCTTGAAAAATTCAATTTACGACATGGTATCACATCATTTCGTCGTTTTAGAGAAAGCGGTTCAGTCGATGTGCAAGACATGGAGAAAAAACTAGAAGGTATAAGGGAAAACATAAATAAGTTCTCTATGAAGGATATTTTTGATATGGATGTAACTGGTTTATTTTACAAATTACAAGATGATCATTCTCTTGCTACAAAACAACTTGAAAGAAAAAAGTAAGACAAAGAAAGACTAACAATTGTTATTTGTTGCAATGAAGATGAGTCTGAAAAAATTCCTTTATGGATCATTGGAAATTTTGCAAAGCCACGTTGTTTCAAGAATGTGAACATGAATAGCTTGAATTGTCATTTTTGTGCGAACAAAAGAGCTTGGATGAATGGTATGATTTTTGAAGAATATGTTCATTGGTTTGATCAGATCATGCATGGTCGAAGAGTTTTGTTACTGGTAAATAATTGTCCAGCACATGCGCGTTGTATTGAAGGATTACGTAATGTTGAGCTATGCTTCTTACCACCCAACATGACATCAAAAATTCAACCTTGTGATGCTGGAATAATAAAAGCTTTTAAGATGCATTATCAAAGAAGATTTTACCGTGAGATTTTAGAAGGTTACGAGTTGGAACAGCCGAATCCAAGTAAGATCAATGTTTTGAATGCTATCAATTTTGCAGTATCGGCTTGGACAATAAATGTTCGTCAAGAGACAATAGCAAATTTTTTTCGGCATTGCAAAATTCGTTCAAAGGAAGTTTTATCATGAATTTCAGAAGATAATGTTGTGATAATGTTATTGATGGACTGCAAGGTTTGATTAATAATATTGGTTATCGAAATAAAATGGATCTCAATAGTCCACTTGACTATCTGGGTGAAAATGATACATGTTGAGAAATTCAGACTTTAGATAAAATTCTGCCTTCTGTAACTAATGATGATGAAGAAGTCGAAGATGATGATGAAGAAGTCGAAGATGATGATGAAGTTTTGGAACCAGTTACACGTCATGAAGCAATCATCGCGTTTAGAATTCTTCAAAATTTTGGATACATATCAAAAAGACAAAATCAGAAGTTTTAGAAGCAATAAGAAAAATTAGAGATGAGCTCCAACGAGATTCCAACTTCAAAGAAAGACAAACAACCCTAGAATCATATTTTAATAAATTATCTTACGAATAATTATGTGTTCCTAATATTTAAAATTATTAATTTATGATATTATTGGAACTATATTTTTACATAGAAGTTTCACAATAATTATTATCTTATTAACTTATTAAATTTGATCAAATTTTACATTGGTTCGACCTGGGACCAGAAAAGTTTATTAACTTATAGAAGTTATTAATTTACCAAATATTAATATATGGATGTTGTACGGTATAAAGAATTTTTAAGGGTGTGACACCCCTTTGGCTCTAATTACCTCCCCACTTTATACGTTATAGTGGTCAGTTTTGTGGCCCGTCATTCAAACTTCATGTTTATCCTCTCAAAAAAATCCTTAAACGACTTGTGTTGGCTCTCTAGATGAAGAGATATCTTCGGATACCCAAGATAACCCCAAAACAATTCGGTTTTATTTTTTATATATGATGTGTGGACAGGTTAAAAGAAGTTGTGAAAATGAAGGGTAGAAATTTTTTTTGTTTTTATTTGTACTCTTGTTGGTTATTGTTTTTGAATTCCAATTCTAGTTACCTCTATATCTCAAATGAAGGAGATGGAATCAACCGCAGCTCCATGTACAAGTTTGTTCAGAGACTCTGCTTACGAAAAATGCTTATTAGAAGAGTACACAAACAAGGTCAGAGGAAAAAGAGTATTTTATTGTTTTTTACTCAGCTTTAATGAGATCGAGAATGATGCGTCTTTAAGTGCTAACTGACGGCTAAACTCAATGATCTTCTCCACCAGTCTGCTCATCATCTTCGAACTCTTTCACTTGTTTGACTGTAAACATAAAACCATCTTAAGGTCAGAATCAAAAAGAATTCGTAGCTGCTTTATACATTCTTTCTTTCTGTGTTGTTGTTGCTAGCTTAACAACTGACGATTTACTTTATCCAGCTTTCGGTTACAAAAGTTTGAAGCTTTAGTGGAATAATTTAGAACTTTTGTTAAACAAGAACAAGAGAGTGTTATTGTTTCTTATTTTACTTCCTGCTTAGCATCAGCTTTGTCCAGCTTCCTTTTCGAATTTCTTTGCCAGTAAAACTAAAGAACGAACCTTTTGGGTTGAAAGCTTTAAGTGATCTCACCTGTTCAACAAATGCAGGATTGTTTGCTTCCAAAAAGAGACGGTCCAATATAGTTTCATCTTTGCTTATGAGTGATCTCAAAACTGAATCAAGCAAATCTTCTTCTAAACGGTGTTGTAGTTCTCAACCTTTTAAGGGGATAAAGAAAATACATACATCTGTCAGATGAAGAACATAATGAAACCATAACTAGAACAGAGGTTCTAGTTTCCATTTGTAACAAGTAACAACATTAAACCCTTAACAAGAATAAAAATTTGAAAAACTACTAACAGCACATTCAATATGCAAATCAGAAGAATCCATAGTGTTCTTACCTTCAGAGAGAACAGCAATGGACAGACAAGTTATATAGCCACTAATAAGCCAGAAACTTAATGTGGTCTAGCATTACCATCTCTTTCTAGTGCATTAATCAGATCATATCTACAAATTTAAGTCTTTTTGTGAAGCAAGATAACATGGATATACTTATGAATAAATGAGAAGAAAAGTTTCATGCATACTTAGAGAAATCACATTCTTAACTCAAGAGAGAAATCTAAATGATAAATCCTTAAAATCAAGATAATTTACTTCTTAATCCAACTATACTCCAATAGCCAATTAAAGAGAATTAGGAACAGAATCGCTTGAGAAACCAATTCATTACTTCAGAGCAATGCAGATCAAAAGCCAACCAACATCAAATCAATGGCCAATTAAAAACAATTTGGAGCTCTATCAAAAAAGTCTTACATCTTTACAACAGATTTGACGCTCACAAATCTGCGTTTCCTCAAACATTCTTCCAATTCACGAACCCTAGCTTCTGCCTCTTTAGCTCTCTCATCAGGTTGATTCCCAAATTCCATAAATGAATCACGATCTTGATGATAGAGCAAAGCACTCTTTTCCCATTTCTTACACTGACTTAACAGATTACCACAGTCACTAGCCAATTTCTTATTCACATCAATGAATTCTTCAACGTTCAGTAGAAATTGAGGAAAAGTACAATTCAGGTTCAGTCAATCACATCTACTACGAAACCTCTCAAAATTCTGAGAAAAAAATTGAACGAATCACTGAGCTTACCAAGATCGATTACATGGTCTTTCTCCTTTAATCTTGTAACCACAGCCAGATATTGATAGCGCAGACAACGGTAACATTCTTTAGTCGTATAAAGCTTCTTCCGGAGAGTTTCATTAGAGATCGGAAGCAAATGAGTGATCAATTATGTCTTTAGAGAAGAAGAGACTCTCGCCTCGGCTCAGTAGCGTTTATTTGAATTTGATTGTTCACTGCTATTGATCTGAGAGTGTATTTATAGGAAATCAAAATTCAAAAACTTAGCCGTTTTGTCGTTACAGTGAAAGATTAAAATTCAAAAATTTAACGGTAATCTTATTCACAAATGGGTCGGTCATTTAAATTAACTGAGAAGTGACACGCAAATGATCCGTTAATAGCCACAATGGACTCTAAGAAGTATCTAAAAAATTGTTTAGTAATAAATTTAATAATAAAGTATCATTGGTCTTTATGAAATGTATTATTGGTCTCATTGTGTAGAGACATATCAAGTATAATCTCACCATTTTTTTCCTTTTTATTATTTTTTAATTTTATGAGACTATCTCGCCATTAAACATGCTTTTAATCGTTATAAATTGTTTCACATTCATAAACCAAACGATGTCGTTTCACATTCATAAATCAAGCGATGTCGTTTCACATTCATAAATATAACGATGTCATTACATTCTATAACTAGTATACCATATACTAGTTATAGCTATTTTAGAGTGTGTTCTTAGGGTGTGTTCTAGCTATTTTATGTAATTTAAATGTTAGCTTAAAGCATTTGGAGCTTGAGGCTTTATCATCTCCACGATTCCTTCTAACATATGCACTATTTTCCCCATAGTTGGTCTCTTAGACGGGTGCTTTTGTATACACCAGAAACTGGTCTGAACCATCCTCGTCACTTGTTCCATATCCAGTGTTTCATCTGTGTGAAGACATTTGTCCAAGAATGCTATACTATTACCCTTCTCGAATTCCTCGTATGCCCAGTCTGATAATTTCTTGTGGTTTGTTTCTTCTGAGACTTCAAAGTTCCGTCTTCCGCTGACAATTTCTAACAGAACCATTCCATAGCTGTAGACATCAGATTTTGATGTTATTGGAAGATTTGCAAGCCATTCTGGAGCAAGATATCCCCTTGTTCCTCTGACACAGCTTAGTTTTTGGTTTCTATTGTCGTTTGGCATGAGTTTGGCAAGTCCAAAGTCTGATACTTTGGCATTGAAGTTTTCATCTAAGAGAATGTTTTCGGGTTTTATGTCGCAGTGTACAATGCAATCAGGACATTCCTCATGGAGGTAAAGGATTGCCTTAGCAGTTCCAAGGGCAATGGAAAACCGGCACTCCCAGTTCAATATTTTCCCAGACTCTGCTGCGAATAGGAAGTTGTCAAGCGACCCATTTTTCATAAACTCATAGACGAGAAGCCTGTGGCGTCCTTGGGAGCAAAAACCTATTAGCCTGACTAGGTTCAAATGATGCGTGCTGCCTATCGTGGCAACCTCCATCCTAAATTGCTTCTCTCCTTGTTCTATTCCTTCCAATTGTTTTACAGCAATAGCGGTTTTGTTTGCAAGCATACCTTTGTACACAGAGCCAAAACCTCCAACCCCAAGTTTCACCTTAAAACCTTTGGTGAAATGTTGCAGTTCCGTATAAGAGAACCTCATGAGTACAGTAGATGCGTACTCAAGTACAGTGCTGTGTGATGACAAAACCCCGAAATGAATACTATTTCTACAGCAGCACCACCACAAAACTCCCTCTGTTGCAACCAAACCTATAAGTGTGGCTATGACAACAACTGCAATGATCCACGCATGGATTTTCCATCGTTTGTCATTTATCTTCACCGCTGTTATAGAAGAATCAGGTAAAACAGGAGTACAAACCTTTAAAGAAGAAGTACTAGGAAGTGAAGGGTTCTTGTAGCCACTAACAAAACCAGGTGGTTTAAGGAAACAAACACCAGATCCATCATCCATTGGAACAGAAGCAACACAAACACCCCCAGAAAGACAATTGGCACGACACCCCTCTATACCGAGAGTATAACGCTGAGAAGACACTTCAGGTGGGTATGTCAAGAACCTAGTGTGTCTCAAATCAAGCATAGCTTCATTGCCACGACAATCCTCGAGCTCCACTCTTCTCCTACAACCTTTTCTAACATCATTCACATCTCTATGAACAAAATTCTCTGAAGGACACTCACATATCGGACCAGAATCATCATATCTACAAATCCCAAAGTTGCCACAGAAACCATAAACTTGACACTGATCAATAACAGCAACCCATCTTGACGTTTGAACATCACTGCCTTTGAAAGTACTATAAATTCTCAAATTCCCATCATCATCTAACCTCAAAAACCTAAGCACATCGTTTCCTTCTCCATAATCGCTACTGTAAACAGAAATCACACTGCCTTTAGGTAATGTAGAATCGAAAATAGAAGCAACACCAGTAGGTTGCAAAACAAATCTTGGAGATGAGAGATTCGCATCAATAGATGAATTAAGCTCTTGATTCCAGTAAACTACACTATTATTCCACTTAAGCGTAAGATTTCCATCATCCGAAATCCGAAACGAGTAAAAACCAGATCGAGATCGGAGAGACTTACCAACAGTGAAATTCTGAGTCGCGACGATAACATCGACCGGGTGATCAAAAGAAGACCAAACCGTCAAATTTCTGTAATTTCGAACGAAGAAATTCCCAGAATCGTCTAAAGAAGCGGAAGCAACTCCTAGGTTTTCGCTACCGGAATTCCAAACAGTAGCACCAGAGCCGTTAACGAGACGAAGGGAGCCAGAACGGAGAAGATGGAGAGATCCACCGGAGTCAACGGTTCCAGCTGACCAAACAGGAACAGAGTTAGAGAAAACGACGGCGGCGAGAAAGGTATTGGGAATTGCGGTGGGAATGAAAGAGACAGAGAAGTCGGAGCTTGGAGAATTCCATGAGAGGCTGAGATTTGAGGCGTAGAGAGTAGATCCAAGTGGGATCGTGAGAGAAGATGAAAGATTGAAAATGCAGAGAAGAAAAAATTGCAGAAACGTCAAATCGATCGCCATTGTAGTGAGGGCAGATAACTTTCTCAGTCGCAGTCTCTTCACTTTATATACAAAAAAATCAAATGGATAATTTAAGAAGGCGCGTATTCTCTTCAAGCAAAAATCTTTTTTTTTTCTTTGTCTTTCTATTTTTAGTCAGTGATTTGAAATATAAAATATTGAATTTTCCTTACTCCAAAAGACAAAATAAAACTGAAATTTCCAAAAACCTAAACCCACAAATGTGCTCATTTAGACATGACTCTTTCTTTAGTTTGGTGAATGTTTAACATCATAATTTAATTTCAAAAAATCATGTACTCTAGTTTGAGAATTTAAGTAGGGTTGAGTATATATTGAATCTCATAATTTAATTATCGACAAAAATTTATATAAATAAAAGTTTCATATTTTTTCAGGATCTAATTGTTATTTATTGTGATGATTTGAGTTTTATAAATTACTAGTAGACCAAAAAAAATTCTATGACAAATTGTTTATTTGGAACAAATAAATTTCTTTGGTTGGAACATTTAGTAAGTTTTTATTTTTTAACAAACCAAGGTATAATTCATGGTTCAAACTTATCTCTAAAATTTGTATTAACTACCATATGTGAAGTAGAAATCTAAATACATTTAAAACATTTAACAATTATACTGAGAACTCGACATAGTTGGTAAGTTTTAAAAGGTGAAATCATTTTGGTCAAGACATTAATTCCCTTGAAATATCGAAGTGTCTATTTTACATAATGGTAAATTAGACAAGTGTATTTCAAAGGTATAAGAATAAAATATTGTTTAGGCAGATGAAAATTGCAAAAATTGATTTTAAAATTAATATAGCAGAAAATGTATTTGTAAGAACTGGATGAAAATAATATACGTTAAATTCTAAAATAAAAAATATTTTAGTATTTTCAGCCATGCATACATGCCAAACAATAACATTGAAGGTTTATGGATGGGCTTTTCTCCATCCAAGTGTTAACAAAAAATATAGATATATGTTATTTTCTTGAACATAATTTTTTGATTGATACATATGTAGAATACAAAGACTCTAAATTGAATGAGAAGTAGACATGCATATGAAAATGTGATGAACTTTCTATATTCGTGCTAGCTAGTTTTAATATTTTTTATTTGTTAATTTTCTTTGCTATATATATTTTTATTAGCTAAACGTGACATTGAAGCCACCAAATCCCACTAACACATCCCACTAAAACATCTTTGATGACAAACATACTTACAACCTTGATACTATACTTTGTGGTCTCGATCAAAGCAAAAAAAACATAAAGATTATGTTTATGATACACAAGTGCTTCAGATCAAAACTCATAATTTTTTTCTTTTCTAAATTATCGAAGATAATATATATATATATATATATATATATATTTCTTTCAAAGAATGGGTTTTGATCCCACGATTTTTGTCCCGACCAAAAACAAAATAGATACTAATTGATTGGTGTTTTTGATATAGTCCAGATCAAAAGTAAAAATGGAAGCTTCCAATTAATAGTTTTATATCTTAAACTTTAAGACAATTCACTAACAACTCTTTCAACATGTAACATGTTAATAATCTGTCGTTTTCAGTTATTTTCTTTTGATAATACATATTAATACTATTTTTATCTACCATTGGTGATGTGATATGAACTAATAATTACAGATAATATAACTAATAGTACATTATTTTGGTAAAGATGTAATGATAATACTTGAATAACATGCAGTTTTGCAGTTAAATTTTAATTCCATTACATTTCACATTCCAAATAAACAAACATATGTCTAGAACATTATTTGGATGCAACATGTAGATGGTGAAACGAAGTAACACTTATATTAAAAGACTGAGCTGGTAAAAAGTGAATTTGATTTCAGTACAAAATTAATTAAGAATAGAAGTTTACCAAAACATTTTTAGAAAACAAAACCGCATTGAATTTTATATCTTCACCTTCTTGAAAACAAAGTATACATAATTTTTTCATTGTGTATATATTCATTAATGACTCTAATGCGCCATTACAAAGAAAAAATTTACTAATAATTTTCTTGTTCCAGCAATAAATTTTCTAGGTGGAAATGTTAAATTCGAGTGGCATTAATCACCAGAATTTAACATGGACTCTGTTTAACCAACAAAAAAATGAAAAATGTTATGTACTAATGTTAAAAGAAGAGAGAGAAGAGAAACAAAAACCAAATGAATCATCTTCTTCACTTAATATTGAAGGAGTACTATGTTGTTCTCTTTTTCCATTGTACCTCTTCAAAATTATCAATAAATGCATTCTTATTAGGTCAGCATTCAATTCCATCTTTGTCAACATTGGCAAGTGTCTATACATAACTCAAGTCCCTTAAACTTAAATTTTATCATACAGACCTATGATTTTTTAAAATCGAAATTTAATGTAAACAAAAAAACAGAAGTTGACATCAAACACTACTCTGTATATCTAATTCTCTATTATACATTTCTTTGTGTTAAAATTGAATCGATAAAAAACATATTAGCAATGCTTTTACGAAAATGTGGCACGTATAAATTAAACTATCTAACCTTTTTTATAAAACCTTCTAATTGTTTTGTGTAAAATCGATTTTAGGTGGTTGATTTTATTAATCATGTATTCACACAGATTAGAGATCAATGAAGTCTCGTAACTGTCGGTGCAATGCCAACAAGTCAAACCGAATCGCCAACTCACTTTGTAACAATTAATTACTTACGTCTATCTCTTTCTTTAGTTTTTTACTCTTCTAATGCCAAATGGAATTACATTAAGCATATTTTTTGTATTTTTATTTTATTTCACTTGTTGTCTTTTTGTATTAAATAGATTCTTTGCTTCTTGGTTCGATGTGAAACGGTGAAGGAAAAAAAAAGATTCCATGCGAAACGGTTACAATAATGAAATAACACCGACTTCTATCGGCTCCGGAGATTAATCTTATTATATTATATATTCAGTTTATATTCTACTCTTTCAAAATATATAATATTTTAGAGGAAAAATTTGTTCCAAATTATTTAATATTTTTGATATTTACCATATTTTTATCTGTTTTAACTATTTAAATTTCATAGATTAATTTTTAATTGACTATATAATTATTATTAAAAGTAACTTTTTAAATAAATTAAATATTAAATATTTCTTAATTTATATGTAAAAATTATATATTTTGGAACAAAGAAAGTATAATTTTACGTATTCAACGTGATATTGACTGAATAAATTAATCTAGAAAATATATTAATCTATACTAAGAAATGTTGGTTATAGATCTTCACCTAACCTGTTGAATATCTAAGCGATCAAGTCCTTATAAAATAAAATACTAAAATGAATTTTTTGTGTAACAATTTCTTTATTTAGAATGAATTTTTCAAATAGAGGAAATATATTTCATTTTTATTGGTAAATGTCTCTTGGCACAATTTTTTTTTTATCTACAAGTAACTATTGGATCGATAATAAGACCCAATCCATAACTGAAATTCTCAAAATAGAACTATATGAGAATTGAACTCACTATCTAATGTCTAATTAAATCATGATCAAACAAACTGGACCATCTATTTTTTGACATTCTCTTAATACAATTAAGCGACTCAAAAATAGTTTTATTCTTAATAAAACCTATAAATTTATAAGAATGTATAACAAACGAGAGAAAAATATATTGAGTCGCTGTGATAAATAAATAAAAAAGTAGCGGTCACAATTATAATTTCCAACGAATTTTTCATAACGATAGCTGAGACTTCGACTTTTTCAATGATATTTTTATTATTGTCGTTTTGCGTAGTTAAGTTTCAAAAGTTAGTAATCAACATAATTCTTCCACATGTCAAATTCAACTATCCTATTATATAAAATTAAGTTTCAAAAGTTAGTAGTCAACATAATTCTTCCACGTGTCAAATCCAACGATTGAAAATCCTACTCCCTCCGTTTCATATTACTTGTCATTGTAGGTTACATTTTTTGTTTTATTTTAGTTGTCATTTTCATTTTCCAATGTACTTTTAATATAAAATAACCTCATTTGCCCCTAATTAAATAAATAAAATATTAAATGGTTTGGAATTCTAATAGTCAATCAAGAGAATAATAGAACATTTAACATTTTTCTTAATATGTGTGAAAATTTTAAAATGACAAGTAATATGAAATGGAGGTAGTATTATATAAAGTTAAGTTTTAAAAGTTAGTAATAAACAAGATTCTTCGACGTGTCAAATCCAACGATCGAAAATAATATGTGTCCTATGATATAAAGTTATATTTCAAAAGTGAGTAATCAACGAGATTATTTCACGTGTCTAATCCAACGATCAAAAATTAATCTATATCCTATTATATCATATCCTATTATAGAAAGTTAACTTCCAAAAGTTAGTAATCAATATGATTCTTCCACGTGTCAAATCCAACGCTTAAAAGTTAATATGTATTATATGAGATAAAGTTATGTTCAAAAGTGAGTAATCAACGAGATTCTTCTACGTGTCAAATTCAACAATCAAAAATTAATTTATATTCTATTATATCCTATTATATAAATTAAGTTTCAAAAGTTACTAATCCTGTTATATAAAGTTAAGTTTCAAAAGTTAGTAATCAACATGATTCTTCAAGGTGTCAAACCCAACAATCAAAAAAGTAATATGTATCCTAGATATAACTTATGTTTCAAAAGTGAATAATCAACGAAATTCTTCCACGTGTCAAATCCAACGATAAAAAATAAATCTATATCCTATTATTTCTTTTTATATAAAGTTAAGTTTCAAAAGTTACTAATCAACACGATTCTTCCTCATGTCAAATCTAACTATCGAAAACTAATCTGTATTTTTGCATATTTTAAATTAATATTGTGATTATGATATCTATAACATCCTATTATATAAAATTATATTTCAAAAGTTGCTTATCAACGGAATTCTTCCACATGTCAAATCCAACGATCAAAAATTAATCCATATTTTTTAATATTCTAAAATAAAATATTGTGATTGTGATATTTATAACTTTCAAAAGTTAGTAATCAACGAGATTTTTCCAAGTGTTATATCCGACGATCCAAAATCCTATTATATATAGGGACAATTGCAAAAATATTCATCAAAGAAGCATGTTTTCAACACTACCCCTACTTTTTGAACATTTTCAGAAAATGCCCTTCGAAATTGAAAATGACCAAAATTCCCTTGAATTATTATTTTTTCAAATAAAATTTTTTTTTTACGAATATTTTTTTCCGCCAAAACCTTTTTTCTTGCAAAAATAAAATGTAAGGGGCATTTTTGTTATTTTTATTAGTTATGGGCATTTTTGCAATAATGAAATTCAAGGGGCATTTTTACAAAAAGGTAGAGAAAATATTATTTCTTAGAATTTCTTATATAAAGTTGAATTTTAAAATTTAGTAATTTACGGGATTCTTCCATGTGTAGATTCCAACGATTTAAATTTTGTAGTATCCTCTAATTTAAAATTGGGTTAACAATTTATGAGACTCTTTTACCTATTGAATCTTATTATATAAAATCGGATCTTAAAGTTAGTAATCCAACAAACGTATATAATTCTAAGAGATTATTCAATATATATATATATATAGTTTTATTTTATAAATAAACATGTGCATCGTCTGAGCTCATATTTAGTTAAATATAATTGAGATCGCTATTTTGTTTTGTCGATCTTGGATTCACAACGACACATAAAAGAACATACTATAATGTATATATACAGATTAGTTGAATAGAGAATTGGAGGAATGAAACATGAGAAATTATATAATATCATTTTAACTATTCATTAGAAAATATCAAAAAATTATAATTTCAAAAAGTAAATTTATTTAATTTAATAAATCCACAAATCTCTACAGTTTAACTTATATAAAATATAAAAACATTTAACTTATCTCAGAGAATAACGTCTTGTTCATATGTATTATTTATGAGTTGTTGTGACTGTTAGAAAAAATTTATCGTTATATCTATAATTTCTAACAACTAACCAAGACTATATCAGACACCTCAAATTTTCAGCGACACTTTTATTATTTTCATTTTGATTGTTAAATATAACATATATCGTTAATTTGTTTTGTTTACGTCGGTTTCACAATTACACATAAAACATGTTTAATAGTATACATATAGGAGGAATGAAAAATGAGAAAATATATAGTATCAATTAACTTATATAAAATATAAATACATTAAACATATCTCAAATGATAACGTATCGTTCATATATATTATTTATGAGTTGTGACTTTTAGAAAAAAAATTGTCGTTATATCTATAATTTCTAACGACTTTCCAGGACTATAGCAGACACCTCAATTTTTTCAGCGACACTTTTATTATTGTCGTTTTGCTTGTTAGATATAATAAGATATGATTAATTTGTTTTGTTTATGTCGGTTTCAGAACGATACATAAAAATATGCTTAAATGTATACATATAGGAGGAATGAAAAATGAGAAAATATATAGGATTAATTAATTTATATAAAATATAAACACATTTAACTTATCTTAAAGGATAACATCTCGTTTAAATATATTATTTATGAGTTGTTGTGATTGTTAGAAAAAATTTGTCGTTCTATCTATAATTTCTAACGACTATCCAGGCTATAGCAGACACTACAAATTTTTCAGCGACACTTTTATTATTGTCGTTTTGCTTGTTAGATATAATAAGATATGGTTAATTTGTTTTGTTTATGTCGGTGTCACAACGACACATAAAAATATTCTTAAATGTATACATATAGGAGGAATAAAAAATGAGAAAATATATAGGATCAATTAATTTATATAAAATATAAACACATTAAACATATCTTAAAGGATAACGTATCGTTCATATATATTATTTATGAGTTGTTGTGACTGTTAGAAAAAATTTGCCGTTCTATCTATAATTTCTAACGACTATCCAGGCTATAACAGACACTACAAATTTTTCAGCGACACTTTTATTATTGTCATTTTGCTTGTTAGATATAATAAGATATGGTTAATTTGTTTTGTTTATGTCGGTTTCAGAACGATACATAAAAATATGCTTAAATGTATACATATAGGAGGAATAAAAAATGAGAAAATATATAGGATCAATTAATTTATATAAAATATAAACACATTTAACTTATCTTAAAGGATAACATCTCGTTTAAATATATTATTTATGAGTTGTTGTGACTGTTAGAAAAAATTTGTCGTTCTATCTATAATTTCTAACGACTATCCAGGCTATAGCAGACATTACAAATTTTTCAGCGACACTTTTATTATTGTCATTTTGCTTGTTAGATATAATAAGATATGGTTAATTTGTTTTGTTTATGTCGGTTTCAGAACGATACATAAAAATATGCTTAAATGTATGCATATAGGAGGAATGAAAAATGAGAAAATATATAGGATCAATTAATTTATATAAAATATAAATACATTTAACTTATCTTAAAGGATATTTATGAGTTGTGACTTTTAGAAAAAAAATTGTCATTATATCTATAATTTCTAACGACTTTCCAGGACTATAGCAGACACCTCAATTTTTTCAACGACACTTTTATTATTGTCGTTTTGCTTGTTAGATATAATAAGATATCGTTAATTTGTTTTGTTTATGTCGGTTTCAGAACGATACATAAAAATATGCTTAAATGTATACATATAGGAGGAATGAAAAATGAGAAAATATATAGGATCAATTAATTTATATAAAATATAAACACATTTAACTTATCTTAAAGGATAACATCTCGTTTAAATATATTATTTATGAGTTGTTGTGACTATTAGAAAAAATTTGTCGTTCTATCTATAATTTCTAACGACTATCTAGGCTATAGCAGACACTACAAATTTTTCAGCGACACTTTTATTATTGTCGTTTTGCTTGTTAGATATAATAAGATATGGTTAATTTGTTTTGTTTATGTCGGTGTCACAACGACACATAAAAATATTCTTAAATGTATACATATAGGAGGAATGAAAAATGAGAAAATATATAGTATCAATTAACTTATATAAAATATAAACACATTAAACATAACTCAAATGTTAACGTATCGTTCATATATATTATTTATGAGTTGTGACTTTTAGAAACAAATTGTCGTTATATCTATAATTTCTAACGACTTTCCAGGACTACAGCAAACACCTCAATTTTTTCAGTGACACTTTTATTATTGTCGTTTTGCTTGTTAGATATAATAAGATATGGTTAATTTGTTTTGTTTATGTCGGTGTCACAACGACACATAAAAATATTCTTAAATGTATACATATAGGAGGAATGAAAAATGAGAAAATATATAGTATCAATTAACTTATATAAAATATAAACACATTAAACATATCTCAAATGATAATATATCGTTCATATATATTATTTATGAGTTGTGACTTTTAGAAAAAAAATTGTCGTTATATCTATAATTTCTAATGACTTTCCAGGACTATAGCAGACACCTCAATTTTTTCAGCGACACTTTTATTATTGTCGTTTTGCTTGTTAGATATAATAAGATATCGTTAATTGGTTTTGTTTATGTCGGTTTCAGAACGATACATAAAAATATGCTTAAATGTACACATATAGGAGGAATGAAAAATGAGAAAATATATAGGATCAATTAATTTATATAAAATATAAACACATTTAACTTATCTTAAAGGATAACATCTCGTTTAAATATATTATTTATGAGTTGTTGTGACTGTTAGAAAAAATTTGTCGTTCTATCTATAATTTCTGACGACTATCCAGGCTATAGCAAACACTACAAATTTTTCAGCGACACTTTTATTATTGATGTTTTGCTTGTTAGATATAATAAGATATGGTTAATTTGTTTTGTTTATGTCGGTGTCAAAACGACACATAAAAATATTCTTAAATGTATACATATAGGAGGAATGAAAAATGAGAAAATATATAGGATCAATTAATTTATATAAAATATAAACACATTTAACTTATCTTAAAGGATAACATCTCGTTTAAATATATTATTTATGAGTTGTTGTGACTGTTAGAAAAAATTTGTCGTTCTATCTATAATTTCTGACGACTATCCAGGCTATAGCAAACACTACAAATTTTTCAGCGACACTTTTATTATTGATGTTTTGCTTGTTAGATATAATAAGATATGGTTAATTTGTTTTGTTTATGTCGGTGTCAAAACGACACATAAAAATATTCTTAAATGTATACATATAGGAGGAATGAAAAATGAGAAAATATATAGTATCAATTAACTTATATAAAATATAAACACATTAAACATATCTCAAATGATAACGTATCGTTCATATATATTATTTATGAGTTGTGACTTTTAGAAAAAAATTGTCGTTATATCTATAATTTCTAACGACTTTCCAGGACTACAGCAGACACCTCAATTTTTTCAGCGACACTTTTATTATTATCGTTTTGTTTGTTAGATATAATAAGATATGGTTAATTTGTTTTGTATACATATATGAGGAATGAAAAATGAGAAAATATATAATATCAATTAACTATTCATTAACAAAATTATCAATTATAGTTACATAAAAAATTATAACTGTATTAAATAAAATCCTTATATCTCTATAAAATAGCTTATTTGAAATATAAACACAAATAAAACCATCATAATTTCTAGTCTAAAATTAAAAATGTATTTCAAATTATAATTCCCTGTTCATACACATCAATTATGTCACAGAATATTAAATAATAATATTTGTTACTTTAACCGTGGAAAAATCTCCAGGAATTAATAATTTTAGTTTTGTCCCATCTAATTTCTCTCTATTGATGTAACCGTTACACATAAACAAAAGAAAATCTCTTAGCCAAAAACAAAAGTTAGATATATATCCAGATTAGCAACTAATAAGAAGAAGACACGTGTCGAGCTGAGTACACTACAGTACAGTATCAAGTCTAGTGAAAGTCGGACAAAATTCTCTCTTATGGATAACTTCCTCCCGCCATTTGCCCTTCCATGCACATCAGAAATCACTTCTCTTCCCTATTTATACCTCTGCGCTTATTCCTTCTCCTTCATCCACATTTTTCATTAATCTAGTCTGAAAAAAAAACTTGGAGAGTCATGAAGAAGTCCAATACGACGACGTTTCATCAGTCGCAATCGCAATCGCAAACGCAGAATTCTGTTTCTTCTTCGCAGCTGAAACAGACGATCGCGGTTGCGTCAATCGCGGCGGGTATTCAATTCGGGTGGGCTTTACAGCTCTCACTTTTGACACCTTACGTTCAGCTTCTAGGCATTCCACATAAATGGGCCTCACTTATATGGTTATGTGGGCCTATTTCTGGTATGCTTGTTCAGCCCATTGTTGGTTACCATAGCGATCGTTGCGTTTCGCGTTTTGGTCGCCGTCGTCCTTTTATCGCCGCTGGTGCTATGCTCGTTGCTATTGCTGTTTTTCTCATCGGTTATGCAGCAGATATCGGTCATATGCTCGGAGATCGTGTTGATTTCACGCCCAAAACACACGCTATTGTTGTTTTCGCCGTCGGATTTTGGATCCTTGATGTCGCGAATAACATGCTTCAAGGACCTTGTCGAGCTTTACTCGCTGATCTCTCTGGCAAAAGCGGGAAAAAAACGAGAACGGCGAACTCTTTCTTCTCGTTTTTCATGGCCGTCGGAAATGTCCTTGGCTTCGCCGCCGGAGCGTTCACTCATCTCCATAACGCGTTTCCTTTCACGACGACGAAAGCTTGCGATGTCTACTGCGCAAATCTTAAAAGCTGTTTCTTCTTCTCAATTCTTCTTCTGATTTCATTAACAACATTCGCTCTCTGGTACGTCGATGAGAAAAAGTTCTCGTCGGAGACGGAAACAGAAGCTAACGGCGACGGAGAGATTGTTAACCAGAACGACGAGATAACGGAGGAAGTAACGGCGTCAACAAGAGTAGTTAAAATTCCGTTATTAGGGGAATTATTGGGTGCGGTGAAGGACATGAAAAGACCAATGGTCATGCTTTTAATAGTGACGTGTCTCAATTGGATTGCTTGGTTTCCTTTTCTTCTCTTTGACACCGACTGGATGGGAAGAGAAGTGTACGGTGGTGATTCAGGAGGTAACGGCGATGCTCAGCGCGTGTACAACACGGGAGTACGAGTCGGCGCGTTGGGATTAATGTTGAACTCGGTTGTTTTAGGGTTTACTTCGCTTGGATTAGAGTCGTTGGCTCGTAAAGTTGGTGGAGTGAAGAAGTTATGGGGAATTGTGAATTTCATTCTCGCCTTTTGTTTGGGAATGACGGTTTTAATTACCAAGATGGCTCAATCTAGCCGCCGTAGCTCCTCCGTTGGACATACGGTGGCGATTTCTCCGCCGTTTGGTGTCAAATTCGGAGCTTTGTCCATCTTCACTCTCCTCGGTGTTCCTCTATCTGTAAGTAAATTTATAAGTTTTTTAATTACTTCTAAATATTTGTCAGAATTTATGAACTATATTTTTAGTAATTAAAATAGATTTTTTTAATTTTTTTTTTGGTTTTATAGATAACTTACAGCATTCCTTTTGCTTTAGCATCTATATTCTCTTCTTCATCTGGTGCTGGTCAAGGTAATTTTTGTATATTTTCTTTATTGAGTTATTAACTTTATAATATATAACAATCGTAAACGTTATATACAAAAATACATACACACATCAACGTTATATTTTCTTTATTGACTAGAGTCAAAAATATTTGTTTTTTGAAAACTACGTTTGTTTAAATGCATGCATGCATGAATAAGCATTCACTCATTTTTTAAATTTCATACGAATATTTATTTGAGACTGAAATTTTCGATATAAAATTTCATTTTGTTTTTTTAATTTGTTATTGTTGCATGCAGGACTGTCGTTGGGAGTTTTAAATCTTGCAATAGTTGTACCACAGGTTATATATCAATTAATATATTATAATGATATATTTTTTATCGTGTTGTTTTGAAAAGCAAGAGAGTTATTATTGGTAATGAATGAAATAAATGATGAATGTTGAAGATGGTGGTGTCGGTGGGAGCAGGACCATTTGATGAGATGTTCGGAGGAGGAAACATGCCAGGCTTTGTGTTGGCGGCGGTGGCTGCTGCCGTGAGTGGTGTTTTAGCACTCACTGTGCTTCCTTCTCCACCGCCTGAAACAGATCTTCTCAAAGTCTCCGCCGTGGGAGGACATTAATTACCTCCTTTATGACTATTTTCTGCCTGTTTCTTTTTTCCGTCTACAAAAACATAGAAAAGAAAACAATAAATGGAAAGAAAATGTTTAAACTAATATAAACATATTCTCTCTCTATTAGAGTATATGATGTTTATGAAATTTTATATTTCCAGCAAAACAAATTTTCTTTCTTAATTTTTTTTGGGTTAAATAGTGGGATCAAAATTCAATCCATAAGTCTACAAATTCACTTCATAAAATTTCTTTAATCTTCCACTATAGCAAAGAACAAATTTTTAATTAAAATATACTAACTACAATTATTTTTTGATAAATGAGATGTAATAATTATTCTATAGACTATTATAATCTATAAATATTAATATTCTATATATTTTAAAAAGTTTTTTTCGGCATACACATAAACATTAATAACATATATAAAAAATTGTTGACAGATGTAAAAGACAGTAAAAACGAGTGTCATTTGTGCATTAAGTGAGAATTTAATGTAGTTTTTGGATAAGACAAACACTATGTTCTTAATTTGGCATGCATCAACTGAACTATTACGTGGAAGTTGACTTTATATTAAATGTTCTGTATCTTCGGATTCATCAAACATAGAGACGATGATCGTGTTCGTGTGGATAAGTTATTCATATAGCAGTCATTGACAATTTTAGTTGCTTCTCTGAATCCTTTTACTGAACCTTATCCAAGACGTTTTCTGATATTTCGGAACCTTACTCCAAGAAACCTACATTTCTATTTTATTTTTAATTATAAAATTGGTGAAGAAATCGATCATATGAGTCAAGTAAACGGATTTGACGTAATTAAAAGATTTGCCAATAGTAAGAATTAAAGGGCCTAAACAAAAATAATAAATTTGGCCTTACGCAAAACATTCAGAAGGAAGCCATCATTCTCAGTCTAAGACGGCAAGAATCAGCAAAGTCGCCACAGCCTATTAGACAGACCAAGCATGACCTTGAAGCTGTACCACTCGGAAGACAAGAGAGTTCATTGCATTCGTAAGATTGTTTTGCTGCATATGCATATATATAATCAAATACCTCAAGGTCTTCTGCGCATAAAAGCATTGTGTTGAGTATATCAGTAGCCATTTTTCCACAATATCGCAACAAATCAGAACCAAACTAATCCAAACCTAACGTAAAATATAGAATCCAAATGGAACGAAAACCAAAAGGTACTTTCAGGACAGTCATACGAATACAAACGATAAGCCTATGAGAAGTAATGAAATGAATAAAACCGGAAGGCATAAAATGAATTGAATGAAAGAAGACTGTTAATGAACTGAACTGGTCTTTCTTTCGATCTTTCTTGTTTGCAACTGAAACACCTCTCTCGTAAAATCATCTCACATTTGTGTACCTTTAAAGCAGGGTCTCTCACCTTAACCGTGTCGTGATCTGAAATAACAATGTTAGGCTCAGAGAAAACAAACACTCTTACTCACAGACAGTATAGCCACGTTAATATACAGCAAGCTCGATATAGCATTCAAAAAGAAAATGGTCTGTGTTATTGTGTTGCTGCTTGTATAAGGTTTCGCTTCTCTTCTGATCTGTGGCGGAACAATTTTGTGATTTTTCTTCTCTCGCAATCCTAACAAATTTACAAAGGGGATAACAAATTAGAAATGCCTCTTCCTGATCAATGCGTAATTCAGTCACGATTATGATATGAGCCTAACTCAATAAGATCGCCAAACCCTTATCGTGAGACATTTTGCTACATAGGATCTAGATATAGCACCAGACAAGTCAACCTATCTAATTATAAACTCATGACACTAAATTTGAATTTTCAGCTCTGATGCTAGTTTTCAATTATACAGAGCACACTACACCAGTTCCACTTTCCAATTAATCCAGTATGTAAAAGATCTATATCTACCTTTAAACCAAGCCTAAAAGTGGAAACAAAGCATATATACTGATATCTAGAAGCATTAGGCAGGTTAGTGTGAATCTTTACCTTGAACATGTGAAGATAAAATGGAGTGTCAGGATTTGTCCTTTTCAATTTCTGGTACGTGTATGCAAAGCTCAGCTGATCTCGGGGAGTGAAGCGCTCAACTTCGTTGAACCAAAGACATGAGAACAGATTCGACATGGGAGTATGTTCCCGTACTATGAAAGACCCTTCTGGAACATCTGCAAAAAACATAACCGATAAGGGTTACAGTCATGAGGTGAAAAAGGAAAACTGATAAATGTATTGAATGCACCTATTGGTCAACTATAGCTATAAACATTTTAACCCACAGTGACTTCATTTGAAGACTGATATAGCAGTTGATCGCAATCAGCTACTTGTGATCAACTTGCACGTGAGGTTCAAGCAAAAATGCAGACAATTTAAATATTTTTAATGTGAAATTCCATACGCAACTACAAACCGTTAGCACAGTTTCACATGCATAACATTATCAACTCATGCTTGTCATTTTGTTTGTAATAATAATTGACTAGTTTCTTTCTGATCTTGTGCATGTTATGAGAAAACACGAGCTGGTCACTTACTACATAAAAAGCTCCCTTAGTAGGATTCTACTCATAGCTTGTAGCCGTAACATAAAAAAAAACTTACTGCTGGGAAGAAGCTTGTTGGGATCTGAAGCATTGAATCTCGTCAGCCCATCAGTCTTGTAAAACTCAAACTGCTCATCAATGATCGTGTGATTGTACTTGTTCAGTTTCTTGTTTTGTGCAACCTCTTCCCATAGGCAATGGCGGTCGTAATGATTGGAGATAGCATACTCATGCCCTTCACGCCACAGAAAGTATTCCAAAATGACTAGGGGGTCCAACTGGAGACGTAACTTGCTGTCTAACCAGATTGAGTACCTAAAATAATATACATCTGATGAGTTTCTGTATGTTTCACTAAAAATTTAGTTGAAATTGCAGACGAATAGGTGGAGTACCAGAACAACTTCCAAAATTTAAACTTTCGTGTATTCTAATTTTGATTTTTGCATTTGTAGCTCAGTAAAAAATGTATACATATCCTGGACAAGTAATATCCTCTCACAAATTCTCATTCACACTCTACTGAGGATTGTTTTGTGTAGTTGTTCTAACTTTGGTTAACTGTAGCTGCAAGACAAAACTATGCTAGTTAGACGAATTTAATCCTATCCATTCGACATGAGTTTTACCTTGCTGACGGGAAAAGCCTGTGTGGTAATAGTTTTGGTATCTTGCCTACCCTTCGCATATCTGCATATGGAAGATTCCTCACGACAACCAACTTCCAGAAACCAATGAATCCAGCTTCGTCTGGGGCTTGGCCTTCTGCAGAAAGTGTTTGCATGGTAATCTCGTCTACGAACACAACGAAGCAAACGTCTTTTCTTGACAAACTACTTACCTGATGGATATAGAAATCCTAGTTTTAGAAGAAGTAATGAATATAAACATGAAAGCATTTACTAGCTTTTGTTGCACAATGATCACACTAAAGTGAGCATAGTCCAAACTACTTACAGGGCACACACAACTCCTATAACCAGATGGCATAGAGTTTTTCAAGAAATGGGTATCTTTATGATTTCGGCAACACTCATTTGCCTAGGGTTATGTTCTAATATGAATATGTCAGGAGATATTTTCATAAAAAAATTTACACTCAAATACAGGTGTGAGCTACTCATCTTCATATAATTTTCAAAACTTGGCTACTCCTCATTCAGTTCGTGTTATTCAACAATTTGTCAAACTCAGCTTGCCAATTTCAGCTAGTGATTATTAACCAAAAAAACAAAGAATAAAATCTTAGCTAGGGAGTGTCTTTGTGCCACAAAATGTCTAAAGTCTCTAAGTATGTGGGAAGGGCCATGCCCCACCCACCAAATGGTTCTTGAAATAGTGGTTAAAATATTCAAAATCATGTGGAAATATGAAGAAAAATACATTAAGGGCTAAGTGTGTCATACCAATTTGCTAGCAGGATGCCTCAAGCGATCAGAATTGCCAAAGATACAGGATATCACAGCAATGTGACATTTACTGATATAGTTAGCATCATCTTCTGTCAGGTCAAATCCAGTGCTTGGAAATCCTTCGGGGGCTTTGACAAAGCCACAATGGATTTTCTTGTCTTGGACCAAGAATGAATCTTCTCGTTCCTGTAAACTCTGATGACCTGCAAATTTAGGCTCCCACTGTTCTTCTTCGTCGGGTTTATCCTCCGTTTGTATATATTGTAAGGAGGGTCTAGCAAATTTTTGAGTGTTCATAGGCTCTTGTATTTGTTGACTGGAGTTCAACAACTTCATCTCACAAGATATACCTATAAGAATTAAACAACACAAGAATTTTGAGAAGCAAGCGCCAAGACTATGTTCTCAGCCTAAGCTAATTAAAAGACATTACCTGAAAATCTGTGACTACGAGTTCTTCTTTTTGTATCAGATAGCGATGTTTTTGCAGACTTACCACCCATACCAACAAGAAATGACTTCACATGTGACCTTTTCGAAGTAACTCTACTTATTTTTTCAGTTTTCTGATGCTTGGCTATGGAATGATGAAGCTCAGAAACATTCTCTTTATGAGATTCCTCAGCACCATCCTCATTGTGCCTATGATCATCTTTGTGTGATTCGTAATTTTCGTCCCCATCATGTCCCATATCAATATATTCATCCCCTGGAGTATCATGAGAATCTATTGAATCGTCTCCGTTAGAGTCTGTATCAAATGGCTGATGATTCCCATCAACTTCTTTTGATGATTGACCACCTTTCTCAAGAGAAGCTTGATACTCTACTTCATATTTCTTTAGCTCATCACGTCCAGCTTCATTGTAAAAACCTGGCAGCTTGTGCAGCGATGCAGCCTCTTTCACTTCAGACACTGACCTCTCCTTTGCAACAGACTTATCCTCAGAAGCTACCTCCACGTCATCCTCGTTATAATCTTCATCCCGTCTTCTGTCATCCTTATCCCAATCTCTCGAGTCTCGTCCATGTAACACTGAACCATGGCCAAACTCAAGTATTTTCAAAGGGTCAGTTCTTGATACATTCGTAAGAAAATCACTTTCAGAGGTATCAATACCTGCGAAAAACGTAAGAGAAAGCATTAGTTTCTTCCTTATCCTACTGGAAGATCAATTTCTCCAATCCAATTCCTTGAAATTCTATCAGCTAAATGTTCATAAGCAATCAACCAAAAGAGGATCTAGCTAAAGTGAAACCGTCGATACTTCCATGATACTGAAAGCTCCAGAAATTAACTGACCTTTATTATCTCTGCCAAAATTAGTATAACCGGAGATATAATAGTAAGCTGAAACACAGACAACGAGCACAACACAGAGAACAAACACCACAGAGCCAGCACCGAAACGGCGATTCCTATCCAGCCGAGAAGATCGCCGCCATCGACTAGCCTTCCCGTGCTGCGTAACTCCTCCAAAACTCATCGCTACGTGATCCGACGAGGCTCCACTGTTAACATAAGGATTGTAAACGCCGCGACCTCCAAACCTCTCCATTCCCGATTGCCTATACTGAGCCATTCTCGCATTGTCGACGAGCCTACTCCTCCTACTTCTCCGTCGTCGTCTCTATCTACGTCTCCGGCAAAAATCTCCTTTACATACAAACGCAGAGAGTTGAGGAATTTGAAGTAAGAATGAAGCAACCTGGTTTGATTTCGCGAAGGGGATTGATTGATTTGATTCTTCACGAACAAGATCCGATTCATTAAACGATTAAATCCATATGATTGAGTACGAGCGAGAGAGAAATGAAATAAGGCGCGTGAACGGTCACGCGCTTCCGGCTATGTAATCTCCACAGTTTGTTTGTTTGTTTGTTTGTTTGACTCTCCTGTGGATCCGACCCATTACTCTTATGGGCGTGGATACTACCATTTGACGGTTTTGGAGAGCAGTTCAAACAGGTTAAACCAGCCGGTCCGGTTCGGTTTTGTAAAACACAATACGTGGCTGTTGGTTACAACGTAAAGACGCAATTTCTGAAAACGACTCTTTTATTTCTTCTCTTAAACGAACAATGGTTGGTTCCTAGTTCTCCCACCTACAGGAACCATCTGTTTCAGACTCGTCTCCTTTGACATTCAGTGGCTCGGTTTCTTCGGCGGTTAACTTAAGAGTATCCTCGCACTTCAGGTACCTTTCTTCGATTTAACTGACTTTCCGATCATGAAATCATCTTGACTTGCTTCATTGTTGTCCTCCATCGTGGGCGTTTACAATCGGTTACTATTCTTGAGCTTTAGATTCTCGAATTCGATTTGAGTTCGCCTGAAATTTGGGATTTTTTTTATCACAAGTTTCTGAATTGGTTTATAAGCCATTGGTGGTTTTATGGAGAAGAGTAGAGTTGCTCTTGACTACATTATATGAAATTAAGAAGAATCAAGCTCAATAATGACTCTGTTGATCAAAGTTTTGTGCTTTATTTTCCTGCAATTTCCATGTAAAAGTCACAGTCGACTTTGTTTTTTGTTCATAAAGCTTTAGGTTTTATGATATTCCCGACTTAGATTTACATGTTGTTCAATGCCCATTTGTGATTTTCAGAAGCTATCTCGACTTCAGTTACTTTCTGCTTAACTGTTCTTGATGGGGTTTCACAATCTTTCATGGGATTTTCATTGTCTTAGAGCTCTTTATGCTATGTTGTACTCTTGTATACCATTGTTTTGGATGGAATTTCTGATTTCTTCTGCATTGTACTTACTCTCTTCAGTGGATGACTTTTATTTTTTGTTGAAACAGGAGATGCTGGGAAACTCTTTAGCTTCACCTTTGGCAACATTAGGTTCTGCCAAATGCTTCCGCCACTCTGCAGTATGTAACGTATCTTGGAAACAAATGATTGGATATATGCTTATTTCGGAAATCTCATGGTAACATACATTGTTCTTTATGTTTGTAGGCTGATTCTGTAACATACACTAATGTTTCACCATTGAGCATGAACTCATTTGGTGTGATTAGAGGAGTACGGACTCCACTCGTTTTGCGAAACAAGGGGATTGTGAGTTGTTCAACAACACAAGTTGAAACCTTTAATGAAGATCCAAAGACATGGGAAGAATGCAAAGAAGCCTTGTCTTGTTTTGATTTCAGTATAGAAGAGAAAGACAAGATACTAGGAAAAGCATTTGGCCATGTCCACTCGCCGTATTGGACCGAAGAACGAGTGAAAGAGAATCCAAAAGTAGAAACTTTGAATCAAATACTTGAGTTCCTTAGAAGTCTCGGTTTAACAGATGAAGATCTATACAAGGTAATGAAGAAATTCCCGGAAGTACTCGGTTGCAGCCTAGAAGAAGAGATGAAACCTAACGTTGTGATTTTGGAAAACCAATGGGGGATTACAGGTAAGCAACTACGAAATCTGTTGCTTCGGAATCCAAAAGTGTTGGGATACAATGTAGATTGTAAAGGAGATTGTATGGCTCAATGTACTCGGTGTTGGGTTCGGTTTTAGTCCTTTACTTGTTCTTTGATTCTTCAAGCTGAGTGAGTCTTAGCTTAGAATGAGTGAAAAAGCTTATATGTATCTAGTCCTAGATCTGTTTTTGTGTTTGGTTTTTTACATTACAGTGACATAAATCAATAAACATAATCATCATCCTTCTTGTTTGACAAAAAAGTTTGATATTATCTACTAAATTCTTTTTATGTTAATATCAAATCGAAACCTACATAAAATATCCATAAATACACCCAGCTAGAAATAGGAATATGGTCATCTAGATAATTTTTTTTAGAAAATGAGAAAAAATTTTGAAAGGATGACTAGAATAATTAATAGGATAGGTTAATTTCTAGAATATTTTTTTTTTCAATTATGAATAATAAAAAGATGAAATTATTTGTATTTTAAGAGCATAAATTTATTACGAGAATGTCATTTTTTTTGTCAACTAGCCTACTGGCTTTTAAATCCCCTCCTATTACTGCAGGTAGATGGTTCGATCCCTGGTGCCTTGAGGATTTGTAAAGTGACTACACAACTGAGCCACCTATCCTCGGCACGAGAATGTCATTTAAATTTAAATTTTTTATAAAAAGAAAAAAAGAATTGACAACTCATAATTTATTTTCTACTTTTTCTCACGAAAAAAATTGAAAAAAGACAGATTCAACTGTCTCTCATGAACCCTAACCTCTCTTCTCCTTCATCTTCTTCGATAATCACTTCTTCTCCCCTGTTTTCTCGTCTCGAACCCTAACTTTTCGTCGCCAACCCTATTAGCAACAACGACTTGTATATCGTCATCTAAAAAGTTAGTTCTCAATCTCTGGTTTTTTGTGAAACGGCTAGATAGTAAAATTTAGGACCTGCAACTTTCTACCCTAGAATTAATACTTTTGATTTCTCCTAAAATTAGTACTAAAATTAGTATTTAATCAAACAAAAACTCTAGTGTAGTTTTCACAAGAAAACCAAAGTGATGTGTTTTGATTAAACATAGAAACAAAACCAAATGACAGACACCCATTAGTCATATTCTTTGCATCAGACTTTTATAAGTCATATTATTTTGTCTCAAAGACTTTATATTCTTTTGCATCAGACTTTTATAGGTCAAGGTGCTTTATCTATCTCTTGCATATTTACTTGTTACAAATATGTTTTTTAGTTGCTTTATCAGTTAATTATTGTAGTGAAACCTCTTGACTAAGTCTAACTGTTTAACTTAAAGTTGTATATAACATCACTTCATATCTTTAATTCTAGGAACCAATTTCTTGGTGTGAAGCTCGTTAAACGAAGTGAAGAAGAAATCAAAGACGTTTCTAGAGATAGTTTTGTTGAAGAATTGTTGAAACGACTCTGAGTTCATGAAAAAGGTGAAAATTACAAACCACACAATCAATCATCTCCCTGTGATTTCAGTCTCTGTTGCATTCTTTTTGTCCTTCTCTTTGGTATTAAGAATGTGATAGACTTATGATTGTTGTTGTTGGAGATAAGAACATAGAATTTGATGTTGATCATGACTTGTTATTTTGAGAGAAATTTGATTAATTATTGATCCTGGATCTGATTCAGGGACCCAACCAAAGTACTTAGTTACTATTAAACTTAATATGTGCTTTATTAGTCAATTATTTGTAGTGAAACCTCTTGACTAAGTCTAACTGTTTAGCTAAAATTTTAATATAACATCACTTCATATCTTTAATTTTAGTAATTTTGTTACGGTTTTTGAAGAACCATTTATCCAATGGAGAATGTATACCAGGAGGTGAGGACCAAGAGAATATATATTACAACTTTTATTTGACTGGCAATAATATGATCTATTAGTACCCATGAACTTATTGCATCAATGATGTTTCAATTTGTACTTGTCAAGCCTTACTTATGGCATAAATGATGTCAAACGACTCTTGAAGATTTTAATAGTTTTTTTTGTGTTGAATTGTTGCTTTGCTTGATCATTCTGATTATAATTCGTGTTATCATAACTCGTGTTATCATAACTCATGTAATGCTGAGCAGGAAATGCATCATTTACCATCCTTACATGTGTGTCTTCTACATGAGAAACTTCTTATTGATTTTCACTTCTACCATAACTTGCACTACAACTACCTAAATCCACATTCAAATCTTCTCCATGCATGTACCATACATAATACTGAGGCATGATCCTCGACTAAATAAATGATTTGAAATTTTTCGTGCCGGCGGAATTTTATTATTTTTGCAGGAAATACATGGACAACTAAACTTACCCCTATTACCGATTGCAAACGTTTGATTACCCGCAAAATTCATGAACTCGTCCACTCCAGCAGCAAATTCCGACGAGATGTTATTTGTTTCTTCATCAATTCTTCTATACATCCACTCCCAAAAATTTGTATAATTAAAATTACCTCCCATTATTTTCCCTCCAAATTTTTTCTCTCACTAAAACATTTTTTCTCTCTCCAAAAATGTTTTTTTACCCAATAACTTTTTCTTAGATGTTTTGTTGGTGTGATTGAGAAGTGAAGTCGTAGGTATATATAGAAAATATATGCTACTAAATAGAGACTGATTAATCAGTCTCATAGTTTTACTTACAAAGGTAGGTACAAAACACCAAAAACGTGTATACCTAATACATTGAGACTGAATTGCGACTGCCGTTTAAGACTAATTGCGACTAAATTGAGACTATATCAAGCAGTTGCAGATCAGTTTCAAATTAGTCGCCTTTTTGCGACTACATTGTGACTAATATTTTCAGTATCAATTTTGCGACTAATTTGAGACTAAGTTTGTTCAGTCTCATTTCAGTTACAAATTTGTAGCAAAACAGTGTCAAGTTTTGTGACTGAAAAATCAGTCACTAATTTCAGTCACTATTAGCGAGTTTTCTAGTAGTGGCAGCTTAATCTACTTTTCATTTGAAGCATGGTGACTCCAGGACAATAAGCAGTCTATGAATTCCAAAAAGATGGTCTCGGCTTGGCTGTGTTTTAGTTTAATTTGCCAAGCGTTCTTCTTTTTGAATGAGAATGTCATGTTAAAAGTTGGAATTTAGTTTTCAAATATCTAAACCACTTGAAAACTTGTCAGTAGTTGTACATACTTCATCATGATTATTCTTGGCATGTTTGTTTAAATTATGTTGCATGGTTTATGCTAGTGTGTTGGTTGGTTGGTGAATATATGATAGTAATCTTGTTCTGTTTTGTCTAATTTTTCTGTTTCCTACTTAGAACAAGGATTTTGCTTGAGCCAAGAACCAAGTAAAAGATAACCGAGACAACACATTTGGATAACATGAACACGGATGATGTAAGTGATTTTTTTTGACAATCTAGAAAATGTAATGTAAATGAATTTGTATGTTTTTATTGAATTTAGAGCTGGATGGATGAGGAATGTCGCTATTTCCTCCAATTGTGTATGTATGAAAAAAAAAAAAAAAAGTGAACAAAACTAAGACAAGATTGAATTTGGTTGCAAAAGAGTCTATCATACTGAAGTTTCAAGAGAAATTCGGGATAACATATGTTTAGGAAAAGTTTAAGAATAAGTATAATGTTTGTAGAAGACTTTACCAAAGAGTGAAGAAGTTGATGTCTGATGATTGATGGAATGAGCGAATAAAGGTTAGTACAATTTTAATTATATATCTTGTCTCACAGTTAATTCAGTTGTTTTTTAATAAAAAAAACTTATTTTGTAATGTTTATAGGAACAACCAGATGCTAGGAAGTACAAAAACAAGCTGATTCCCAACATGGATGTATACGAAGAGGAGTTTGGTTTGTTTGTATCACTGGACCAGAAGGTTGGAGCGCTCAACAAGGAGAAATCAGTTTAGATTCGAGGGTGGGCGGAGAAAATGATGAAGAAGTTGAATATTTTGGTAACGATATGGGATAACCACTACAATCAGGAACACATAGTAAAGGTGAAAGCTCATGATTTAAAAAAAAGCGTATAGATATTGACATGGTCAATGAGACTTGTGCTGCTTGGACTGCCATTCTTGCGTGGAAGAATGAGATAATGGAACAAATGATGAAGCGACAACAAGAGGATATGCTTAAAGTATCACGAGTAGTAGATATTGTGAGTGGATTGCCTGAAATAAGAAAGAGGTCACCTTTCTATCGAGCATCACTTAGGTTTCTCTTATCAGATGTAGTAAACCGACATGGTCTGATAGCATTTACTGCTCATAAAGACTAGATCTCATATCTAGAGAGTATGATTAGGGTCAATCTTGATGATTGATTGTCTAGTAGCTTTGTTTTTAGATTATGACCATTGACTTTTGTGTTGTTTAATGACTATTTTAGTGTTATTTTGATTTTCTAAATGACTTTATTATGGTTTTTTAGTAAAGCAGTATCTGTCTTAGTATATTGCTTACATTGTTCTCTTTTACATTTTACGCCATTTTCTCTTTACTTAATATTTTTTTTAGTGTTTATCATGGTGTTTCAGTTGATTAGATGGATGTTAGATGATGATGATGATGATGATGACGGAATTTTGTTAAGTATGGTTAATACTATTGGTCCGTAGAACTGATAGATGTGTAGAATTGCGTCATGTTCAACAACTTATGTATAAATCTGATCAGCAGTGTTATGATATTATACGAATGAACCAGAGAACATTTGAAACATTGTGTAGGATGTTAAAGACACAATATGGTTTACATGAGACTCACAATATCTATCTTGAAGAGGGAGTAGCAATGTTTCTTGAAGTAGTTGGTCAGGATAAGACAATGATGAGTATCGCTCAGAGATATCAACGAGCTCGAATATGATAAAAAGAAATTTTGATGAGGTTTTGAGTGTTATCCTCATGTATGCAGCATATTCAATAAAACCAGTAGAAGGCGAGTTCACAAGGGTAAGCCCATTTTTGAGGGATGATACTCGATATTGGCCATACTTTAGAGATTATATTGGAGCACTTGATGGGACACATATCCCAGTTCGCATTCTTAGTAGAAATGCAGAAGCTTACAAAGGTAGAAAATCAGAGCCTACAATCAATGTTCTTGCTATATGTAAGTTTGAGATGAAGTTCATATATACATATGTCGGTATCCCAGGCAGGGCACATGATACAAAGGTTTTCCACATCCAGTAAATGGAAAATATTATCTGGTTGACTCTGGATATCGCACAAGGACTGGGTACCTTGGACCATATCGTAGGATTAAATATCATATTGATCAGTTTTTTTAGGGGAGGGCCACCATCAAACATGCGAATATTGTTCAACCGGAAATATTCAGGTTTGAGATCAATAATTGAGCGAACATCTGGACTATGGAAAGCAAAATGGAGAATTTTAGACCGTAAATATCCAAAATATTATTTGGCTAGGTGGATAAAGATTGTAAATGCAACAATAGCATTGCATAACTTTGTCCGTGATTCACATAGAGAAGATCATGACTTTTTACATTGGTAAATAATAAACATCATCAGACTCATGGTAATGAAGGAGGTGATGATGATGATGATGCTTATGATGAACATATTACATATGAGTCAACAGGTGATAGAGCTATGGAAGGATTGCGAGACACACTCACATATGAAATTGGAAGAGGACACCGACTAACTTATTAAAAAAATTCATCTATTTTATTTCTAAATTTTTTGTTATGTTAGCTTGCATCTAAATTATATATTTTTGTTATGATGTCTTATATAACTATTTTTGTTTTTAAAATTTATAGTATTACATTCTGCGTTATTTTTAAATTTAATTTATAATTTATCTTTTTGATAAGTTTCATTATTAAAATTTTTTGAAACTATACAATTTTTTTTCATTTGGATATAAATAGTTATATATTGATTTTTATTATATATTATATAAAATTAAAAATTGAATAGAAAAAAGTATTATAAAATAATTGATGATCGCTAGCAACTAAAAAAAGTAACATAGCGACCAGTCACTGCGATTGGTTGCTGGTCACTAACAACTGTAAAATAATAACAAAGCGACTGGTTACTGGTCGCTAATGACTGTAAAAATAACAACACAACGATTAGACGCAGCGACTAATAGTAACGATTGATAAAAAAACATAAAACTGAAATATTTATCGTTGTTGCTGATCACTACTTGATGTCATCAACAACCACGAAAAAAACAATGCCAATATCTTCTTTTCATCCATATTATTTTTACGACATATTCTGCTTTGGGTAAATGAGTCAACCTCCACTACCTCAAGCTCGAACATCTTCAAGTTCACAGCTTGAGTTTTTAGTTTTTTCTTATCGATGATTTGTCTATTTTATCAAGTTTACTCTTCATTTCCAAAATAAACTGTTTGTTGTTGTTATCCTTTATAACTCATATTATATCTAATCCACAATCTTAATAAAAAATCCTTTAACGAAAAAGACTTTTATTCCATTTATTATGTTCAACACTTTTATCTAAAACGTAATACATAGTGTATGGAAACTTTTGTCTATTTGATAATACGCAACCATGTTTAGCTAATATTTAAAATAGTGTACTGAACTATATATATGTACATATTAAAAAAATCTGATTTTGATATATTTACATAATTTTAGTGATTTTAAATAATTTTTGTAAAGTTGTATTGATTTGTTATAAAATGCTAGAAAATTTTATAAAACTTTGGAATTTCTTTTTTTTCTAATGTAAAATTCTTTAGAATACTTAAAAATCAGTAGAAATAATATTCAAATATTTACATTACCAAATCATTTTAACTTATAAAATTTTCAAATTAATACTATTACTCACCAAAAGATACCTACAATTGATAGTTAAATATTACATCTTTTTTATTAATCTTAATACAAATTTTTAAAAATTTTGACTAATATTTCTATATATGAAATTTGCATAAAAACGAAGATACCACAAATTTACACGCATCACTTAGTAATGGTTGATTCACTTGCCTCTATGCAAATAAGCAACAATAGAAGAATATACGTGTAAAACCTTATAAATAAACGGCGTGTTAAATAATTGCATGATATGTGTTATGAATCTGGAGTGTTTTGCTCTTCATCTGCCACAAAATCTTCTTACTAAATTGTGAAATTACGAAAGTTCACGAGATAATCATAGCCACTTAGTGCCATGCTCACTCTACTTCTGTGGCATGCTCATAATCTTCCACTTCATCTTGTGCACGATGTCCACCACACTTACATTTCCCAACACATGTCTTTATTCAGACCAAATCTTAATTTCATTTTTTTATAATGTAACTTTTAAAAATGTTTCAACCATACCATATAGAAGAACATAAGTAGCTCTAATTAATCGCAAATAGCTTAATTTATAATGGTTTAGAAAACTCAATTGTAACTCATTTTCGATCAGAACGTTTTTTAATTAATCAAACTTAATTTCAAATTTTAAACTTTATCGCGCGAGAATATGCATTAAATTTTTAATATAATAAACTATAAAAATATTGAAATTTTGTAATCAGACTGAATTAGAGAATACAAATGTGTAATTTAAATATATTTACTATTCTAACTTAGTGTTGCAGCTATAGCAAATTAATTTTTAAGTGGACTGAGATTAAAATGAGTTTCATACTTCTTAATTCACATAACTTTAAAGTTTTATCTTGGCCAAAAGTTTTCATTGAGCTCATACATTTTTCAAGTTCATTACCCCAAAACATGAAGCAAAACACAATTGTGGAAACTTCTTCTTCCTTGTGGAGTAACATCAAATCAATACTTTTGAATGAGAAGATCACTCAATTACTCCAATATTGAATGCTTTCCAGAGTTTTTCTAATATGACTCAAGCTACTCTATTATATAAGAGTTGGTTTGTGTACAAATTCTCTTAAGATTTTCTCTTCTTCTCTCTTCTTACAACAGTAAGTTCTTTGTCAAATTTTTTTTTTCTGAGTTCATAGTTAAGAGTTTTTGGTTTGTAGACTTTTTAAAAGGGTGAAGTTTTTGTGATCTTATAGTGATTGTATTATAGGTTCAAATGCTTTATTTTACCATCTCACTGTGGGAGGTCTTTTCGATTCAGAAAAAAAAATTAGCTCTTGGCTTCACTTTTTATGTTTTTTAAATTCAATTTTGAAGGTTTTTCTACTAAATTGTTCTTAGGATTATTAATTGATTGTGATTTTATTATTTAGTGCTTTATTTAATTTTAGTGGTGAGCCATATAGTCTGAATCCAAAAAATGAAAAATAATAAGACTAACACAATAGTTTTGTTGTGAGATGTTGATGTAAAGTAGAAATGAAAATTATATTGATTTGAAATGGGTTTGTTTAACCAACGAAATTAAATAAAACAACCTATTATAATTGATTTAGACCAAGATAACTTAGTTCAGTTAATTTAGACCAAGATTCGACCTCGTTTAATTCGATTTGATTTGGTTCACTTAAATGAAACAAACATAGATACTGTTTTAAAAACACATTGATACCAAAACTTGGTTTGATAGAAGCAATTCTCTTTTGCAAATCAACAATGTCTTTTTTAGACAAAGAAACTTTTAGATTCGGACTGTAAGGCTCACTATTAGGATCAAATAATTGATCTAAACACTTAACAATAAAATCAAAATCAATCAATAATTCTAAGAACAATTTAGTAGAGAAATCTTTGAAATTAAATTTACAAAACAGAAAATGAAGTCAAAAGCTATCTCATTCTCCTTAATCCAAAAGAGCTCCCACCAATAAAGTGGTAAAATATAGCATTTGAACCCCATGATACAATCACTATAAGACCACAAAATCTTCATCCTTTTGAGAAATTTACAAACCACAATAACTATGAACTTACAAAAGAAAAAACTTGACAAAGAACTTACTTTTGTAAGAAGAGAGAAGAGGAGAAAAAGTTAAGAATTACCAAATTTGTCAGACTAATCCACACAGATTTGTGTCCCCTCAAATTAGTTCCAAGCCGAGGCGGTAAAAAAATATTTTGTAACGTTCATAGACCATTACATAAAGTATTGATGTGTATATCTTTTACATAGTAAAGACGAATTTCTTGCAAAATTCAAACAATACAAACTTGAAGTTGAGAATTAGCTAACACGAACTATTAAAGAGATCAAGAACATTATGCTCCAAGAATTTGGTACACCCCAGACTCTTTGGGGTGGGGGGGGGGGGGGGGGGGGGAAGATTTACTCACATCAAACTATATTTTAAATAAAATACTGCATAAACCTTCGAGGAAAACGCTTTATGAGCTTTGAAAAGGTAATGTACCTTCCTACAAATATCTCAAAGTGTGGGGGTGTCTTGCGAAAGTTTCGGTACCACCTTCTAAAATGACCAATGTAGGTCTGAAAACCATGGATCGTATTTTCCTCGATTATGCACACAATAGTATTGCTTATCATTTTCTTGGTATGGAAATCAGATACATGTGATATCCACAAAAATACGACAATGGAATCTTGAAACACTTTGTTTTCAAATATGTTTTCCAGTGTAAACTAATTCAATCCTTGAAACGATCACGTGAAGTATTTCTGGTACAACCGTACCAGATCCCGAGCCAATCATTAAACTTTGCAGAAGTAAACGTGCCCGGAAAGAAAAATCTTTTGGTGATGCTTTTCTGATGGTACTGTTTTTGGAGAATGAACCTCATAATTCTTCTGAAGCAATATCCATACCTGACTCGGCCTTCTGAAAAGAAACTGTCAATAGTGAGATGACTTTATCCTCCAAAATCATACTTATGAAATTGCCACAAGGGTTCAAAGCACTCAATAGTAAATGAATTTTTAAAACAAAATTAAAAACTGATGGAGCAATTGATAAATATAAAGCCTGCCTTGTGGTACAAGGATTTTGGCAAAACGAAAGTTTCGATTTCTTTGACACATATTCTCTGGTGACAAAAGTCACTTCGACACGTCCATTAGTCATTATTACCACTTTACGTGATCTAGAAGTACATCAAATGGATGTAAAAACTGCTTTTCTGAATGGAGATTGAGAAGAAGATAGTTATATGAAGCAACTTGAAGGATTTGTTGCTCCAAGACAAGAACATAAAGTTTATATTCTAGTCAAATCATTGTACGATCTTAAGCAAGCACCGAAACAATGGCATGAAAAATTTGACAATATCATGATGACAAATGAGTTTCAAATCAATGAATGTGATAAGTGCGTATATATTAAACAAATTCAGAGTGCATATGTTTTGTTGTATCTCTACGTAGATGACATGCTCATTTCGGTAGCCAGTTTGACAGGAAAGACATGAGTCTCGCAAGTATCATTCTCCGGATTAAGCTCACACATACATCTGATGGATACACTTTGTCACAAACTCATTATGCAAAAACAATTATGCAACATTTTAAGCGTTACACAAATGGTCCCGCAAAACTCATGTGGACCCTCACCAAACCAAAAATTCGGGTGAAGCAGTCTCACAAATTGAGTATGCGCATGTCATCGATAGTCTCATGTACTTGAATAATCATACTAAGACCAAATTTAGCACATGTCTTCAATGTGTTGAGTCGTTATACCAATAATCCCAGTCATACACAGTGGAATGGCATAACGAGAGTATTGGATTATTTACAATATTCTAAAAGTTATAGCTTTCACTAAGGTAAAGAACCGACTGTGCTTGAAAGATAAGTGACGCAAACTGGATTTCTGATTCAAAGAACTCCAAATCCACTAGTAGATATGTCTTTACATTAGGCGGTGCTGAAGTATCCAGGAAATCTTCTAATCAAACTATGTTGGCTGGATCAACCATGGAATCAAAGTTTATTGCTTTAGACAAAGCTGTAGAAGAAGTATAATGGCTACACTAGAAGTCGTTCCTATGTGGGAAAAACCTGTCCCTGCTATTAGAGTACATTGTGATAGTCAATCAACCATTTCCCGAGCACATAATACTCTATATAATGGTAAATCTTGTCATATTTGTTGACAACACAAAACCATTAAACATTTGGTCTCGAGTGGGTGGTGAGAAAAATCGATTACATTAAGTCTGCTAATAACTTAACAGATCCATTCACTAAAAGCCTAGCAAGAGACCAAGTACTCTAGTCGTTTAACGTCTGTTGCAACGACAACTTTATGACGGATACCTAACTTATACAACTGGCCATCCCAGGCGATAGGTTCAATAGGACAACTAAGTCAAATAGATAGTCATCAAAGCACGACACTACCATGCTTAACGACAATTGTCGTGCCTAGAAATAAAAAATCAAGGCTAAGCAATGATTTTAATGATTAAATAGCTTTGACATATCACTTGAGATTCGCAAATGCTACTTCTTAAAACAAAATTGTTACACGAATATCCTTGTGAGTGTGAAATGAGGCTATGTCCAGGAGAATTTATCAATGCAAATTTCTCTAAGTTCACTTACTAACATACCATGCAAGTTCAAAGCCACAATGAACACAATATAGAACCTAATACTCTACTAGAAATAACACTACGCTATAACTGTTGTCTCGATTTACATAGAAATCTAGATAGTTCAAGACATCATGTTCACTTTGCAGCCAAGTAAGCCTGGCAGATATTAACTATGACTGGTTCAAAGTTGAAAAATACTGCCAGCTCAAACACAATGCATTTTAAACACAATGCATTTTGTTTGAACTCACACATCTGTAAAGTCTTTTGTGTATATCAAGCCAGTCATGTTTGTAGTGTCAGTCTGTTGAGTCTTTTTTCATGTTAGTTAAACTATTACCTACTATGGTTGGAACTATTTCCATTCATGTGGGTGATTGTTGGAACTTTGTAGTGAGATTGAATGAGAAATAGAGTATACAAGTGTGTAACTTAGATGTATTTGCTAATCTAACTTAGTGTTAGAATTATAGCAAGTTAATTTCTAAGTGGAATGAGATTTAAAGTGAGTCTCATGCCTCTTAATTCACATAACTTGGAAGTTTTATCTTGGGCCAAAAAAATTCATTAAGTTCACACATTTTTCAAGTCCATTAGGCCCAAGACATAAAACAAAACACAATTGTGGAAGCTTCTTTATCATTGTACGTTCATTAAATGAGTAACGGTAAATCAGTGCGTTTGAATGAGAAGATCACTCAATTTATCCAGCCTTGATTCTTTCAAGAGCTTCCCTAATATGACTTAAGTTATTCTGTTACATAAAAGTTGGTTTTTTATGTGAGTTTATAGTTAAGATTTTTTGGGTTGTCGATTCTTCGAGAAAGTGAAGTTTTTGTTGTTTTATAGTGATTGTATCATAGGATTCAAACCTATATTTTATCACATTATTGGATTCAAGAAAAGAATTAGCTCTTGATTTTACTTTATGTTTTATAATTTTAGTTTCAAAGATTTTTTTACTAAATTATTTTTAAAATTTCTGATTCAAATATTTAGATCAATTATTTAATTTTAGTGGTAAACTTTACAAAAATGGATATTAACGACTTAGTCATATTTATTTTCGGAAGGTGGAATGATCAAAAGATTTGTAATGTTGTTCATTATCACTTTTTTTTTGTCAACGGTAAATTATGTTGGGCCACAACCGGCCACTGGCCGGCCCAATAGCCAATATCCTACATAATGTAGGCATGAAAACTCGATCTCAGGTTATGCAAATGTTGCTGCCTTAAGTGGACTTACCATCTGCCACTAAACTAGATGCCATTTACTTACTGTTGTTCATTATCATTTAATAATTTTATTTTTCTTTGACTTAAAATATAATGTATTTTTTGTAGTTATATAATTTAAATTTATTTGTAAATAATAATATATTTTAGATAGCTGGCCACTATAAATATGTCAAAGAGGTTAAAAGTTGTGTACATATATCTATTTCATAACTCAAAAGAAGTTGCATGCTAATCGGACATGGCAATCTTCCGAAGTACACTGCTTCTCTTAATAGTCATCTTCTTTGTCACTACTTATGAGGTTCATAATTACATTTATTTCTCTAAGATCACACGACATAAGTTTTTTTGATCATATTATACTTAATTGATTTTATATGTATATATGATAATGATGACGACGATTGATCATTCTCTTCAGCTTCACGTCCACGCTGCTGAAGGTCAACAGGTCGGTGAAGGCGTCGTGAAAATTGGTACGTAACTCCAACAATATGCTGGATACTTTTCTGTTTATAATTATGTTAATAATCAAATTTTTAATGTTATTTAAGGAAAATAATATTTACAATCAAAAACTTAAAATTTTGCTGACTTTTTTCGGTCTGTAATCAAGATAATCAAATTAATGACTCGATATATTATTTATAACAAATCAAAAATACTATAAATCAGATTTTTTTTATCTAAAATTTTGAAAGAAACTATATACAGATATGTGGAATACCGGTTTAACAATGATTTATTTTCTTCTGAATTTTACTGGTTTTTGAATTCATGGATTACTAAACTCGAACCTAAAAAGCATCTAGGTCCCAGGTTAATCGGTCTGACCGGGACGTCCGAATCAGATTCCATAGTGAGACACATGTTTCAAGCTTTTATATGGATCAAACGCTAGTTTTAGAGAGATATTTTAAACAAGAGAAAAAAACGTTGTATACATACATGATATTATATGCCCAAATGATTATGGTTTTGTAAATTATTTGCATGTTTTAAGACTTTGAATTAAGAAAAAAAAACTAATGGTCTTGTCCTGATGATATGAAAATATGATTGTAGATTGCAGTGGGAGATGCCAAGGAAGATGCAGCAAATCATCGAGGCCAAATCTATGCCTGAGAGCTTGTAATAGTTGTTGTTTCAGGTGTAACTGTGTGCCACCTGGAACTGCCGGGAACCACCACTTATGTCCTTGCTATGCCTCCATTACTACACGCGGTGGTCGTCTCAAGTGTCCTTAATGTCTATTATATGTAATTCCGAAGCTAAGAACTGTTACCTTCACTTTCAAGGACAATAGTTTGTACTGACCATATATATGAACTTATCTTTTAACGTTGATGAATCGCATGTTGAATTAGTTGTATGACTTTTTAGATTATCACGTTTCGGTTCTCTGTCAAAATTCTCTTTATATTACCAAAATATCTTTAAGTTATTTGGTCTGGTCACGTTATCTTTACTTCGGAGAGGTTTCTAACAGTGAGATATTTTTCACATGAGTGTTAGTCCAATTAATACTTACAATCAAGGTTATGAATCTGTTAGATATAGATATATTAAATTTTGAATTTCCAACTCAAACTTAAGTAGAAAGACAGATTTTTTTTTTCTAATATTTTTTACAAGATGTTTTTCTTCAAAATAAAATTGACTTAAACAGAAAATTACAAAGAAGATATAAAGAAAACAATTTTTTTTTTTATCAACGACAAATTATATTGGGCTACAATTGGCTGGTCCAATAGCTAAATTCTTACATGAAGACTCGATCTCTACTTATGCAAATGAGCTGCTTTATGTGGACCTACCACCTGTCACTAGACTAAGAGCCATTTGCAAAGAAAACTAAGTTCAGATTGACAGACTTAGCAAAATTTTAATTAGGGTCCTAATTCTCATGATATGAAAGTATATGAACTGGATCAAGATTACAAGGTTCACGAGTTCATTACAAGATGATATATATGATGTATAACTCAATCATCAGTCTCTATCGATTTTCATGTTATTATTCGTAATCAGTGAACTAAAAAATCACAAGATTTTACTAGAAAACATATATAACGAATTCAAAATCTTGTGATAATTTTTAATAAAAAAAAGAGAGGTTTTTAACGAGTTTTTTCGACTTTTTTCATCGAGACTAGATTGTAGGGAACGGTAATCCACCACAAATCCGTTTCAAATTTTTTTATGGTTTCAAATGACATAACACCGTAACAAAATTTAACTGTTATCACATTTTCTTGATGGATACAAAAATATAACAATTATTAATTATAATTAATTTCAAATTTTTATAATTATAAGCAGTTAAAAATTGAACTTTAATTATAAACTTGTATGAAATTTCTGTTACATCACTAAAGTCTATATTGGGAAATACAAATATAAATAAAAATAATATAATGAAAAAAAATTTTGGCTAATAAATTTTCTAGAATAATAAACAAATTTCTTTTGGCAAATGGCTGTTAGTCTAGTGACAGACGGTAAGTCCACATAAGACAGCTCATTTGCACAACCAGGAATCGAGCCCTCTTACTTACATTATGTAGGAATTTGGCTATTGGGCCGGCCAGTTGTGACCCAATATAATTTGCCGTTGACAAAAAAAAACAAATTTCTTCTATTTTTAAATCAAGATGAATTTAGTCGGGTTTCTATAGTAGATGTTTTGTTGACACCAATCAAACAAGTTTTTCTTTTGTTATGTTGGGCAAAACTTTATATTATGTTTTCTTTTCTTGTCAACTTTATTCTTTATCGAGTATCTTTAGAATTTACTCTTGATATATGATGGCTCTTCTTTATTCAGTTTTTTTGCGTATTGACATTTCATATTTTCTACAACTTTTAATCAATTTAAATAATTATATATATTTTCTCAACCCTCTCTCTCTTTCTTTTCTATTTTTTCTTTATTTTTATGTTAAGATACTCAAAAAACATTTCTCATTGGAGATAATCTAACAAACCTAAAACTATTACAAGCTAGCTTGTATAATCTAACCATTCAAATTCAATTTAACATATTTATTCTATCTAATTATTAAACATAATATAATTAATCTACCTAATTAAGTTTCCAAACAGTGTTCATACCACATCTACTGAAGTTGTGCATAATCTCTGCAGATGTGACATCACATCGTTTCTTACAAATCTGTCCCATAATAGATACTTTACATCATGGGGCTTGAGGGCCAATGATAATGCGAAATGTTCGAATGAAGACAGAGACGAGCTGATGGAGATGCTGAACTCAATACATACTGATTCGGTAAAGCCAAATTCTACTTTGATAGATCAAAGCTATAATAAGAGAAGAAAGCAGCTCACTAATAGGCACATCGAATTAATCGCAGATTAACTTATACTGTACATCTTTTAATTTAATAAAAAGTCACTATGTAAAACTTCCTACTACTTAAATATCAATATAACCCTTAATTTAGAGTAATTAGCCCTTAATTTTTCCTAAGCATGTAAAGCGTCGATTGGGGATTTTAGCATCCACCATTACCCACAAGCTAAAAACAGCCTTATTACAGTATTAAGAAGTTGAAGCTCTTATTTGGATGATGTCCCGTCTTTTATCCTTCTAAATCACAGAAGTGATGTTCGCAGTAAACTGTGCAAAAGTGTTGAAAATGATCAAAATCTAGAGAGTTTGTCGGTTTTTACTCCTTAAACCGAGAATTTTACAAGATTCAAGAGTTTATTTTGATTTTTTTTCCTTCTCTTTGATTTCTAGGTCGTTAAACTACAAAACTGATCTTCTGATCAATAATATTATAGAGTTTTCAAAAATTATTCCTTTGTAAACTCTGCACCCAATATTAATTTTCTTTTTTCTATAACAAAATGAAATGAATTAAGTTGAAAAAAATAAACAGCCTTGTTACTTTCTTGGCAGTCTTCATATATACAAAATCAAAAACACCTTTTAGGCTACAAATTTTTAGTCTCATCTTAGAACGATCCAAAAAATTTCTCAAAATACTTAGTTCTCGAGAAAATAAACACTAGAGTCTTGGACTGATGCTCCTATAGCGTATAGACAGCTCAGAAAACAAAGAAGTATAAGAGCACAATTACTAGTACATGTAAACCACGTGATTTCTGACTCACTATGTCGTTTCATGATAAAGCCAAAGACACATTGGTTCTATTTGAAGAAGTACATCTGCTCACACTTGAGCTATAAGTCCACTAAATTTTAATGATATATAAAACAGGATCTCATTCGCTCTGGCTGAAAAGCTTCTTGTGCAACAAGGACTTTGCACTAAAATGGAAAGACAGGAAATGGTTGAACAAAGAAAGCAAAGTCTGGCTCAACTCGGATGTGTTCTACTCTAGCAGAACAGGGAGAAGCAAAGGGTTAACTCTGTTGGTTCTACAAGATGCAGAGGCAGCAAGGCTCTGCAATAGGGACGTGGTGTAAAGCGTTTTGGAGGTTTTCTCAAGATTAAAAGGAAGTCCTAGATGAGCTGAGACTATTTAAGTAGTGCTCGGCGGTTAGAGAGAGCTTGGACTTCTAGAGAGAAAAATTGTGTGTGTGCTTGGTGAGTGAAACTGAGTGAGTTGCAACAGGTGCAAGGTTGTAGTGTTGTATGAGTTAGGGAGTTCAGACGTCTGTTACAAAAGTTGCAAGTATGCAGTGTTGTGTGAACTAATGAGTTCAGAGAGAGTTGCATCAGCTACAAGTGTGTAGTGTTGTGGGGCTTTGGATAGTTTAGAATAGGTTAGTATTGAACCAAGGCTGGTTCAATGTAAATTTGAGTAAACATAACTGTAACTTGTTTATATTTTTCTAAATAAAAAAAGCTTAAAGAATCTATGTTTGCCTCTGGCTTGCATTAGCGTTTGTTGTACAAGAGTTCTCATTATGTGTCTGGCTTGCTCTATAACAGTCCCTCTATTGTAGTCTCTATGTTACAAAGAGTGTCTCCATTCTGGTACTTTCAATTGGTATAAGAGTCGCTCAACCAACAGGAGACTCAAATCTCAAACAAGTTAAAGATTTTGAGGTACGAATAGAGAGAACTATGAGGAAATGGAACGTGTTGTATTCGAAGTTGATATTGAACATGACTTCGTGAAGCAGAATGAAGAGAAGAATGAGTTGTTAGAATTTTTCTTTCTCACTGGTAGAAAATATAAGGTTTCAATTGAGTGTGACTCAGACTCAGATGAAGATGGTGATGTCGACTCTAAAAAAGAGTACTACAGACTGTACAACAATTGAATAAAAACCAGTGAGGAGAAATTTCAGCTCACTAAGGAGAAGTTAACTCTAGAAGCTAGAGTAAAGATAGTTGAAGGAGTGCACAAAGAAAAACATTTGAAGGAAGAATCACATGCACCTGTACAGTACATGGTTGAGAATCTTGCATCTCCGTGGGAAAACAAGTATGAACAAGAGAGAGAAAAGATAATGCTTTTGGAAAGGCAGTTGAGTGACATACTAAAACATATAAGAATACTCAACAATGGGTACATGAAAGTGAGAATGATGTAATTTAGTCGAGGTCAAGGTAAGGATGTGTGTTCAGCTGTTGCTACAAATGAAGAAATAAAGGTTATGAAACTGAAGAACAAATGGACTCATGTATAAAAGAGCTTGTCAAAGTACAATGCCAGACCTATGAATGTTATTTTCTCTGGTGTTGATGAAAATGAGTCTAAACTCATACAAGAATGAAAATCTTCCAAAGAAGCTTGGGACATCCTTCATAAATCACATGAAGTATTGGGTAAAACATATGAGGAACAAAAGTTGATTGAGAAGCTCCTTCATTGTATGTCACATAGGGTTGCTGCACACAAGGTTATAATGAGAGTTGTGGGTAACTCGGACATCATGAACTTTGAAGATCTTGTAGGAATGTTGGAATCTAAAAAATAGAAGTTGCAGATGACAAACATAAGGCAAGATTAGGAGTAGCCTTTGTTTTTGAGGCTGAACAGGAAGGTCTATTACAGATTAAAGAAGAAATGAGTTTGATGGCCATGAATTTTGAAAAAGTCTTTAAGCGTGTTAAACAACACGAGTACAAGGGAGTTTAACGCTAGAACCACATTGAAAGAGACCATAATCCTTCTCTGTGTCCTGAAGGTGAAAAGAGTAGTGGATATAGCGACTTGGTGTGTCATGAATACGGTGGTAAAAGTCATTCACATGCAGATGTTATTAGAACTATGGATCATAGGGTTACTTGTGGTAAACAGATTGACTTCAGAGATGGAACCCACAGACATCATAGTCGCGCTAACTGAGGAGTATTGGCTAAGATTCTGTCAAGAGGAACTTAAACCATTTCACATGAATGATGTTTGAGACTTGGTGACCAAACCTGCAGGTGTAAACATGGTGATAATGAAATGGATATTTAATTAAAAAAAATAGATGGTGATGGGAGCATAACAAGGAACAAGGCCATACGTAGCTCAAATATATTCACAAATTGAAGGAATTAACTTTGGTGCGACACCAGTGGAAATGTTAGACTCAATTCTTCTTTTGTTAGGTGTTTCTTGTGTGCTGATCTTCAGGTTGTACCAAATGGACGTTCACAATGCCTTCCTCAACGTATTGTTTCAAGAGGAAATATATGTGTCACAATCAAGAGGCTTTAAAGATCCAAAGCATCATGAGCATGTCTATAAGCTCAAAAAAACTCTTTATGGTATGAAACAAGCACTAAAAGCTTGGTACGAAAGACTAACCCAGTTTTTGATCAACCTTGGGTTCAACAAAGGATCAGTGGATAAGACTATCTTCATTCAGCGAGATAGGAAAAACATTATGGTTATACAAGTATACATGGATTGCATTATGTTTGGAAGCACAAACAAGAGAAACGTAGACTCGTTTGTCAAACTAATGACAAAGGAGTTTGAAATGAATATGGTGGGTGAGATGAACTACCTTGTGGCTCTACAGGTTCATTAATATGATGCAGAAATCCTTGTGTCATAGAGCATGTATGCTAAGAACCTCGTCATACAAGTAAATCAGTGATAACTCCAATGAGTACAACCAGAAAGTTAGCTCAGAATGAAGATGGGCAGTCTGTGGATGAGAAACTCTACAGAGCCATGATAGGGAGTCTTTTGTACCTTACAGCTAGTAGACCAGACCTGTGTCTTGGTGTGGAAATTTATGCTCGGTACCAGGCAAACCCAAAAAAGTCTCATTTTGCTGCTGTCAAACAAACCATAAAATATGTTAGTCATGGTTTGTATTACACAAAGCAAACAAACTAGAACTTGGCAGGATTATGTGATGCTAGTCGGGCATGTAGTATCTATGATTAGAGGAATACATCAAGTGGTTGTTTCTTTCTTGGTAATAGTCTTGTGTCTTGGCATAGTAAACAATAGGTATGTGTTACTCTATGTACTGCAGAACTCAAAAATATTGCATTAGGTAGTTGGTGTTGCTCAACTTATGTAGATAAAACAAATGCTTGCTGATTACGACTTGGTTTCAACTACCATTCTTATGCATTGTGATAATATCAGTGCTATAAACATATCAAAATACCTTGTGCAACATTCTAGGACTAAGCATATTGATATTAGGCATTATTTCATTCGTGATTTAGTCGAGGAGAAATATGTAGAGACCACTCATGTTGCATCAGAGAATCAGTTGACTGATATATTCATAAAACTATTGGAACTGAATGCTTTCACGATTTTGCAAAGGGCACTTAGCATTTGTGAACATTGAAACGCACTGTCTCTAGCAGTGATTGTTTGTGCAGATTAATACAGTAGTTGCACTTGCTGTTTTTTTTGTTTCCTTGGACATGACTTTCACAACTCAAACCTCTTGTTGGAAATTCAGCTCAGAGAAAGAGTTACTCTTCATGCGGATCTCAAAATTGCTTTACAAAGGTATTCTGGGTTATCTTCTTTATGCATTACAAAAAAAGATTAAAAAAAAGTAGTGTACGAAGGGTAGTTAGATGTTCTTATTTTTCATGAAAATATACAAAAAAAAAAGAGAAGGATTGTAAGGGCTTAGGACTGGGGTGTACATGTATCTGTGTAAGTGGTTTGCAGGCCTGTATAGTGATGCGTAAACTCTCTGAGTTGACCAATAAGTGTGAAACCTCCTCAAAAATGAGAAATAGCTACCTTGATTAGTTGATGGGTTGACGTTTCTTCATATACAAAACTTTCAAGTGCTCTACTGTACCAAAACCATTGCACTCATCTTGTTAAGATGGTGAGTCTTCCTTGTCATGGGTACTCTGTGTCTTGTACATTTGTATATATCGTATAATATTGACTAAGTATAAGGATATGCTGATTCTTTTGTCACATGCTCAGTCTTTCATGGGTTATTCACTTATCTTACAATGAGGTGCTTGCTCTTCTGAAAATCGTGTATTAATTCGCTTTAGCACACAAATCTATTTAACATATTACATTCACATTTAAGCACTTCCTAGTGACTTATTCATTGTAGTACTAAAGCTGGTTGAAAGTGTTTGGCATGTGATGCTTGTCTAGACATGTGTTTATGATTTGTGAAGATAAGATTTTCTTGTGAGAAACCTCATGTGTGACTGATGTGTGTTTATGAGTATCCTTACAACAAATGGTTGTCTCATGATTACTTGTCTTACTAATACTTCAGTCTGTCTAAACTGTTTGTCTCTGACTGTGCACTCAAGCAGGGGGAGAATCAGTACATGTCTAATGCTGTTTTAAATGCCTTAGGTTGTCTAGATTGGATGGAAGTACATAGGTTATGATCTGAATTGTCTCTTGGTTGTTGAGAACCTGCTAGTATAGGTTTGTGTTGTTGGAGTAGATGGTTTGTTGTTATAGGTTTGCACCTTAATAGAAATCAGTTGTTTTTGTCTTACTATATGAGTAAAAGCAGTTGGGCTTCAATCCTTCTGTACGATATGTATGTGTACTTTATGCTTGTTTGAGTTCTGTTTTACAGGGAGCTTGAGTAGACACATTTAGATACAAAGGAGGAAAATGAAAGAACACGTATGCAAGTATGCAATGTTGTGTGAATTAGGGAGTTCATAGAGAGTTGCAACAGCTACAAGTGTGTAGTGTTGTAGGGTTTTGGGTAGTTTAGAATAGGTCAATGTTGAACCAAGGTTGGTTCAGAGTAAATCTGAGTAAACATAACTGCAACTTGTTTATATTATTCTAAATACAAAATATTAAAGAATCCTTGTCTGTTTGTGCCTTGCGTTAGCATTTGTTGTACATGAGTTCTCATTCTGTGTCTGGCTTGCTCTACAACAATCCCTTTTTGTAGTCTCTGTGTTACAGAGAGTGTCACCATTCTGGTACTTTCACTAAGTATATACAAGGCTTACTTAAATCAATGGTAAAGAAACTTCACGACATTTCTGAAACTGCGTTCGGAAGAGATGGTTTCTCATGGACGTATGGTTCTCACTTTCATCGGTAGAAAAACTATCGATAATCTATTGGAGAGAGATTGTTGCCATTTTTGGACATTGTTATCAAACACTCTCTATGACCTAGTCATTGAGGTACATATATTCTTTTTTTTTAATACCTGATGTTGAGGATTTCACATATACTAAATTTTTTTCAATAGTTTTCGTATGATTTCACATAATTCCGAGATTAGTCGAATCTCATGGCATGTTGACTTAAAAACTAATTAGAGAGAAAATTCTATGTGACCTAACTCGAAGCTTATGGTGTCCATTCAATTGGAACATAATAGTTATATATATAAGCATTCATCGTCAATATCACCGATATGTTCAAAAATGGTTTATGTATTTTTTTTCTTTCACATAGGGACTTGTGAGTAAATCGAAGATGGAGTCTTTCAACTTGCCGTTTTATGACCCGAGCGAGAAAGAATTAAAATATCGTAAGAAATGAAGGTTCTTTCGAAATCAAAGAATTAGAGTCACTTGAATACGATATTGGCCATTGTAACCAAGACAAAGACAAAGAGAAGCATTTCAGGAGAAAATGAAGCCAATTACATAAGAGAGGTGAGTGAACCATTGCTCGTGGCTCACTTCGGAGATGGCTACCAACATATTGTTTAACAAGTTCGCACATCATGTGTTTCACCATACTAGTTGCAGGAACAAAATGACCGTTAATCTTATCGTTTCATTGACTCGGAAATAAGTTTTCTTATCATGTAATCAAGGTTAAATTTTTTAGCTTTATAATTGTTTTTTCCAACAATTAGATCGCATTTCTATAACTTTTTATAATCTATTATTTGTCAGTGAAAAAATATCAAATCCCTGACTTTGATATTTGAAACTGCCCACCACCGATTTTTTCTACAAAAATAAATATGACAGTATCACAGTAACATAATTCAAGCTTTGAGCTACATGAATTTGCAGGTCAAATTTTTCATGGCAATATAACTTAATTTTCATGGATTATGTTTGTCTGAGAGGATTGAATACTATTAAAACTTTGTTACTATATTATTAATATATGCATAGTAAATATCAAATTCAAACCAAATAACATGTTTCTAAGAACAAATATTTGATTAGGTTCCGTTGAGAGAGTTAAACATCTGAACCTAGTGGAAGGTTCTCTTGCGAATCAAAATTTGACAAGTAATAGAAAGGGAGAAAGAAGAGGGATGAAGGTATATACTTTGGTTTCAATTGATTCTAAATATTAAATTTCAGTTCTTTGCGTCTGAAACTACACATTTCCAACGTTTTATTCCAACATAAGAAAAAGAAATTCGCAACAACAATAGTAAAAAGCTGAGAAAGCAAAAAAGGAAAAGAGGAGAAAAAGTTAGAACCTTTAGATGTGTTGGTAAAAGTTCTCCAATTCCTTCAAAACTCGGTTTTCTTGAATAAGAATTACAGTAATGGCTGCTCCTCGGAATTTGACAAGTGACGGAGGTGGGAAGCTGGTCGTGAAAGATGAAGAAAGCGCAGCTGCGTTGTCGGCAGCAAAAGGCTTTCTCAACGATGACTCACCGACGGGTAAACGAACCAAATCGGAGAGATTTCCACTTTCACGGTGGGAATTCGCCGTGTTTTTCTCCGTCTTCCTCGTCTTCACCACCGGTCTTTTGTGTATTTACCTCACCATGCCCGCAGCTGAATACGGCAAGCTCAAAGTTCCGAGAACTATCTCCGATCTCCGATTGCTCAAGTGAGATTTGCTTCTTCCTTAAAATTGAAGTGTTGAGCTTTGAGTAATTTTCTCTTGAATTTGAATCCTTATCCCAAAACCCAGATTGAAAGTTTGAGTTTTTCTAAGTCAGCTTATATACATTATCTGAAAAGCTGCAATCTTCAAGTGAATGTGATTTGCTTGGACCTTTACCATATGATCATGATACATTGATTTTGAACATATGCAGAGAAAGTCTAGGGTCTTATGCAAGTGAGTATCAGGCAAGATTCATCTTAGGTTACTGTTCAACATATATCTTTATGCAGACCTTTATGATACCTGGAACAATCTTTATGTCATTGCTTGCTGGAGCTCTCTTCGGCGTATTTAGAGGTTTTGTTCTTGTTGTCCTCAATGCAACAGCTGGAGCATGTTCTTGTTTCTTCTTATCGAAATTGGTGGGTAGGCCTCTTGTTAACTGGTTATGGCCTGAAAAGTTGAGGTTTTTCCAAGCAGAGGTAAGTTCTCTAGTGTTTGATTAGCATCAGTACCCATCTTTTTGTTTGTCAGGATTAGTGCCTTAATATCTGAAATGTGATGGTATAGATTGCCAAGAGAAGAGATAGACTGCTAAACTACATGTTGTTCTTAAGGATAACACCAACACTTCCAAACCTCTTCATCAATTTGTCGTCTCCAATCGTTGACATACCCTTCCACGTCTTCTTTTTGGCAACTTTAGTCGGTCTTATGCCAGCTTCCTACATCACCGTTAGAGTGAGTATTTAGTTATCTCTTGAAATTCTTTGACATTATACCCGCTAATGTCATAGTTTCTGTACGCAGGCTGGTTTGGCTCTTAGAGATCTCAGATCAGTAAAGGATCTATATGATTTCAAAACTTTGTCAGTGCTGTTCCTCATTGGATCCATCTCTATACTCCCTGCCCTTCTAAAGAGAAAGAGGGTATATGAATGAAAACTGAAGAGCATACATATATATAAATATTGATTGAGCTGCACCATATAGTCACATGTCAGGATTTATCGGTGTTTGTGAGCTCAAGCTAAAGAAGAAGATTGCTACCAAAACCGCTAACTTTGGCTTTGATTGATTTGTTACTTTGGTGTCAATCAAGGCCTTCGTTGAAGCTCTTGTTCCTTTGTAGTAATTGTTTGTCTAGCTAGTTTTACTGAATCTTGATACAAGATTTGGTTTGTATATTGAATGTTGATTCACAGATCTGATTCTGCAACCTACTGGCTCTATGTAGCAACATGATTATGTAAATTCTTGAAGACATTGCTTTGACCAGAAGATGGATAATTCGGATCAAATTATGGCTCTATAAGCATAAGTTGCTAAAAGTCTTTCAGTAAAAGAAGAATATATGAAACAAAAATTATCCATAAGAGAAAAGATTTAGAAAAAATTTCATCTACAAAAGTAAAAACAAAAACAAAAACAAAAAGAGAAAAGATTCAGTTTTTCTTTTGTGGATTCTCATTTTGCAATTTCACAATGTATATATTGATGCTTATAATTAGTTTGGTGCATCATCGGACTTTTTAGTGCTGCTAGTGACCTCAACCCCAAACGCATCAGCTATACTGAAGTTCAAGTTGTTCTTCATCATCGTTCTGCTCCTCTCAACTCCATCTCCTTTCTTCATCATCGCTGTAAACTCTGAGAAATCAATCCTCCCGTCCTATAAAAACCAAACATTTCATCATCAGTATCTGCCATATCTCACTTTGGAACAAGAAGGAAGAAAACAAGATCATAAAGGCTTCTTACATTGTCAAGATCAATCTCCTTGATCATGTCGTCAAGAGGAGTGTCACAGAGACCAAACTCTGTGCAGGCTTGTTGAAGCTCATCAATGGTGATATAACCACTACCGTCTTTATCAAAGTACGAAAAAGCAACCACCAAATTCTCTTCTCTCTCCATCTTATTCACATGTAAGGTCGCTGCAAGAAATTCACCATAGTCTATTGTCCCGCTGTTGTCTATATCAGCCTGTCAAAGACATGTTTAAGCCTTATTATTCCTAGAATCTGGAAAAACATCGAACAAATGGAGAAATTGATATCCTAAAAGAGAGTTTTCTTTTGGTATAATTACCGCCTCCATAAGAGCCTTAATCTCTGATTGCGTCAGTTCAGATCCGACTCTCTTCAGACCTGCTTTAAGCTCTTCAAAGGTGATAGTTCCACTGTTGTCTGTATCTATCATTTTAAACAATTCCTTCAGACCACCAATTTCTTCCTCCGAGAGTCTCTCAGCAATTACCTAACCAGGATGCAATGACATTGAAGATTAAAGAACTATAACTTTCTAACCTATAAGAACATTTTCCTATCTCACTCTTGAAAATACATCTTAAAATTCATTTTCTACTCAGATCTACCTAAACTGGGAAATCAGCTTTTCAAAATGAGTAATGAGATTAAAGTTTTAAGGAGCTACAAGTTTCTTACCCGTAAGGCCATTTTCTTGAGTTTATTCATTTGTGAGAACTTCTTTAGTCGTGACAAAACTGCTGGATCTAGAGGCTTGTCTGGTGCAGCCTGTTCATCAACAATCCATGGGTGACCTAATAATATAATCAGAGGAAAACTCAGTTCTTGTGTCTTTGAAGTACTAACAACAAAATAAATGCAGAGGAAAAGATCATTAGGAATAACTTACACAATGCTTCATGTGCAGAAATGCGTTTCTTAGGGCTCCTTTCGAGCATTTGGTTAATCAAATCTTTAGCACCTTCTGAGATACTAGGCCACGGATCAGATTTAAAATCTATCTTCCCTTGCAAAATCTGTCTAAAGATTCCTGACTCGGTTTCTGCAAGCAAATTAGACCTAGATGCATAAATCACATAACCAATGTGCTTGATTCAGTAATAACAAAAATACTGGCTTTCACAAACTTACCTGCCCAGAAAGGAGGAACTCCACTTAGTAAGATGTATAGGATAACACCAGCACTCCACACGTCTATCTCTGGTCCATAACATTTCTTGAGAACCTCAGGTGCAACATAATACGGACTTCCAACTACATCATACAGATACTGCCCTAAAGAGCCATATAACACAATGACAGTTTGGTTAGACACTAGCTCTGATGTCAATGCAGCATACGCATATGCTACACACATAAACAAAACCTTGCAATCAACACATTTTATTGATGAATCTTTTTGCTAGAAGGAATTTATGCATCCAAACTAAATGTTAAAACCTGATTCAGAACTAATCTGTCCACAAAGAGTCAATCTTTTCCTAACAATGCTCAAGCAGAAAGATTGAATCATACTTTTCAGAATCAAGAAACCGAACAAAAACATTTGCTCGATACTATACCAAGAAGCAATCAATCAATCAACCAAAGAGGATAAAAAGATCATTTGAATCCAACGAAAAGGGATGAACGAAAGAACCTGGCTTGTAGAAGACAGACAAACCAAAATCTGTAGCTTTGAGCTTAGCATCATCATGAGGACTATCAAACAAGAAATTCTCAGGCTTGAGATCTCTATGCATAACACCAAGAGAATGACAAGCCTCAACAACACCAAGAATAGTCTTAATCAACTTAGCAGCCTCACGCTCGCTAAAATGTCCCTTTGAAACAATCCGATCAAAAAGCTCACCACCTTCACAAACTTCCATAACAATGTGAACAAAGACAGAGTCTTCATAAGTACCCTTGATTCGAACCACATTAGGATGCTCAGAGAGATGATGCATGATCTGAATCTCCCTCCAAACATCTTCATAGTCCTCACGACACACGAGCTTTCTCTTAGGGATTGATTTACAAGCGTAATAATCGGAGGAAGATTTCTCTGTGCAGAGATAGGTTGTGCCAAATTGACCTTGGCCTAGCTTTTTGCCGAGGAGATAGTGATCTCGTAATCTTGGAGTCTCGTAAGGAAGAACACTGCTTGAGGGTTTTCTAGGGGTTGGTTTCTCCATTTTCTTTGATCAAATCTGGAGTTTGAAAGATTGTGGATTTTTTTTGGTTTTATGAAGACAGAAGGAGGAAGATGACTCGGACCTTTCAATTGCTTCATTCTTCGTCGTCTTCCAAATTGACTCGTTTTTATTATTTTATTATTACTGCCCTTTTATTTATCCCGTGACTATAGTAACATTTTTTAACTTCTACTAACTTTAATTGTAAGGTAAAATTTATTTTTTTAAACTTCTTTGTAAGGTAAAATTTCTAAACCGAAGTTTTGAATACAAACCAAAAAAATAAACCGAAATAGAAGTGTAAAATAATCCGAATTACTATAAGTCGGGCTGTATCCAAATTGTGTAAATTCAAACCAAACTAATTAAAATTCATCATAATAATTAATATTTTAAATTAATTATATATATATATTCATTAAAATAACTAATATATCAAATTAGACATATAATAAAATATATTGTTTTGAGTATTAAAAATAGACAATTTTAATCTAAACTTTTTTAGTTTTTTTATATATAAATTGCACAGATCTAAATAAAGCACAATGTTTATGTTGACTTTGTCGTTTATAGTCTTTTAGATCTGAAAAAGTCTTTAACATTCCTGATGATACATTGAATTTAAATTGGAATCAAAACATACCTCATGGACTAATTGTTGTGAGGTATCATTGTATCAATATTCATTTAAGAATTTATTTCAAAAACTTTACATTACATAATTCATAGCGATATGTTTTATAGTTTATATTACAACTATATATATACTTGTAGTTTAGTACCCGAAACAACTTAATACTTCTCCAAAATAGGTTTTGTTCTTAAGAAAAGCTGCATATTTTACATATTCTTCTAAATCCAATTAATATTAAGTTTGAAGAACACAAATCATCTATGAATAGTCTCACAAAAATTATTTTGTATCCGTTGTGTATATGTTTTTTTATAGCTAATGATTTTCTGAAATCAAATTTAGATGAAAAACCCATAGAAATGATATACAACCACTTGAATAAATGCATTTTTTGAATATATTTTTATAAATAGCTGATTATTGACTGTACAAACAAAATCAATAACTTTTATTACCCGTTTTTTTTTTCAAACTTTAGTCTTTTAGTGTGATAAATTGGCAAGCCAAAATATCATTTAGACCATCTCCAATGGTAAGAGATAATATGGTCTCTTAAAATATTTTTTAATAATACTTTAATCTATTTATTTTAATAATTAAATTTTGTTAAAAAAAAAAAATATGACCACTCATAAGAGCCCATATAGCACATGGGTCACTAAGAGAGTTTTAAAAAACTCTTAAACAAGAACCTCTCCTTACTTTTCTCTTCTCTTTTTTTATTTATTTTTTATTTTTTTATTAACAAGAACTCTTCTTAAAAACTTCCATTGGAGGTGCTCTTACAAAAGTCTTATATTTAGAAATAAAGAAGAGTAATTTTAATTAAAGAAGTATTTACCCGTATATACAAATACATGAAACAATAACCTACATTCAAAGAAAAAAGTTGAATATTTTTGTCAAGATTTTTCTTTAATATTCTTAAACTTTTCTTGGTATTTCTTCATATTGGAATAAAAAATAAAATACCGAGGCCAAAAGAATCGAAATTTATATCACAAAGCTGTATTAATTTGTTGTTTATGCTTCACTAAAATCTCATGTTTAGTGTATATTGAATATTAAGATATGATCATTCTAGGATTAACTCTGCACTAATCGCAAGTCAAAATCCAAAATGGAAAAAATAGATTTCTTCAAAATCCAATAAAGAAAATAGATTTTCGGTAAATTCAAAAATACAGAAAATCGATTAGTTTTTTTTTATAATATTTTAGAAGTGAAATTGGTGATGCTGTGATATTTTTATGTTGTTATTATGTGTAGTTTTATAGATAAAAACAAATAAAGATAAGAGAAATCTAAACTATTAATATTAATCATTCATTAGATCACATCTATCATCAAGAGACAAAAATTTATCCAACATATCTTAACAATTGCCATACGAGAATATTTTGAAAAATTGATTTTGGTGATTTATTATATCACTTTTTCATCAACAGTAAGTTAGATTAAAATCTATCCAATATCTATAAAACTTATTTTTGACCATTCATTTAATATATTGTCCAACCCATCACTATTCTGACATTGTTTTATAAGAAATTTTAGAAAAAAATAATCTGAGTTATTCATTATATCACTTTTCTTATCATGTATTAGATTAATTAATATCATGTCTAATATCTCTAAAATTCATCTGTGACCATTTATTGTAAACCTTATTCACATATTTTGTGTATAAGTATAGACCTTTGATAAATAAATAAAAATGAAATATCGATTAGCATATTAATTAGTGGGGTACAATAATAGTTGGTAAAACCAAAGTACATTAAAGATATGAAAACTTATACAAGTACAATTACATTGATGGCTTGAGCTATAAACTATAGACAAATGAATTTACACGATGCTTTCAATACGAATGTCTTATTCGCTGACATCTTTAATAATGTGTTATCTTCTGTATCTCATATCAATTTTAAATAGATGAGATCGTTGTTCTTCTTAACCAAATACTTTAAGAAAATTAAGGATGAATGCATAATCTTTCTTAAATTTAGATATTTGTAGATATAATTAATTTAGAGATTAAATGGTAGGGTTTGCTACCAAATTAATAATAGTATTATTTTATGTAGGTTGATTATTTGTTAGGGGTGATTATCGAATTGATTACACTAACCTGTATTTTTTTTAAAAAAAAATTTTAACCTAGACAAATTATTTTTGCAGAAAACTATAATGTTATAAGAAATTATTTAGTTTTAAGGAAAAAAAAGTTATTGAGAAACCAAATATAAACCAGAAGACTTGGAGTTCTTAAGATGCAAAGTTAATTTTAAACATTTACAAATTCTTGTATATTTGCTTAAAGTTATGATCTGTGTGTACGTGAAAGAAAATCTTAAAAAATTGATTTTGGTCAATGATTATACATTTGTCATTAACATTAACCGTTAGATTAAAATATATCAAATATCCATAAAATTTAATTGTGACCATTTATTTAGTATAGGTCCAATCTATATTAATTTTTGACATCTTGTAATGAACTTAAAGAAAACTAATCTTGGTCATTTTGTTTTTGTCATCAATCGCTTAAATTGAAATCTATATAATATCTGTAAAATTTATTAGTTATCATTGATATAATATTTTGTTCAATCTATCTTACTTTTCTGACATTATTATATAAAAAATCTAAAAATTGATTTCAACAATTTATTATATTGCTTTTGTCAACATTTAGATTAAATTCTTATCTAATATCTGTAAAATTCATTTTTAACCATACATTTTAAACTGTATCCACCCATTTTTGTATATAAGTAGACCTTAAATCAAGAAAAGTATCACAATTCAATGACCTCTTCGTCATCTTAAGAAAAATTATGAAAAATAGAAGTTCATCAGCTAATCAAAACAAGAATGAGTTGTTATGTAGTATATATCTAGAAATATCACAAGATCCTATTGGTAGTAGTAACAAATAATACACGTATTTTCTTTCTTGGAATTATGTTTTTCTTTATAAAATTGCATGAACTTTGTTTTTTTGTTGTTGTGAGAAAATGGGACTATGCCCCAATTTATTCAAAAAAGACGTCAAAGGTACATCACATAATTTATATTTCGAGAAAGTGCCAAACCGGCAACATCCTCCTGCAATATCAAATTAACAGAATCAAGAGCAAAACTGAAACTATGAAAACTAAAAAGTAATGAACATGCATGATTAGCCAGTACATCTGCTAGGCGGTTGGCCTTTCTAAATATGTGATACTGATATACCTTATTTATACCGACTTATATCTTATTAATTCATATGTTTTCTTTAGTCTTTGTCATGTTTTTAGAGTCTTTTCAGGTACAAAACGCAAGGATACTTTGGATTCCACATGCTGAGCAAGATTGGAGCTTAACTTTGAATTTTTCCACTATGAGCTAAACGATCGATCGATCAACACCAAGGTCGATCGATCGCAACTTTAGATAGGGAAAACTACGCTCGATCCATTGACCGACTTCTCGTGCCTGACACGATCGACCTCCATCCGTCTATGTCATGCGCACGATCCCCTGCACGACCAAGCACTCAGAGATCGATCGAGCTATTTAAGAAGAAGTGGCACACGATCCTTTGCACGATTTGGAAGCTTCACGATCGAATGAGAACATTGATCGATCGAGAAGTTGAAGGATCGATCGATCCAAGACCCTGCGAAGCGAAAACCAGATTTCCTTATTTTTTGTACCAGTTCGGTTTACTCTATATATTAGGTTAAAAACACGTTTTAAAAGAGGTTTTTAGGTCAGAAAAAGTAGCAGATTCTTATTGTAACCTAGAGGAGAAAAATTCAGATCTCTACATCATTGGAGAAGGATTCTTAAACCTCTATTCCATCTATTCTGAGTTTTCAATGAATTTCTTTACAATTGCTTGCTTGTTCTTTATTTCCATGTTTGAGTAGCTCATAGTCAAGTTTAGGGTATTCTAAGGATCTCAAGGGACTTAAGGGTAAGGAACAAATAGGTTTCAACTATAGAATCTTAGCCTAGAAACATGGTTAATGCTTAGATTAGAGTAGCTAACTAATATATGATCTCAGGTTACTTATTATCCCAGAAGTTTAATTAGAATCAGAACCTTTCTAGTTAAGCAACTCCTTCACTACCAACTAGAGTTGATGCTAGGTTGGGTTGTGGACACTTAGGAACTGTTAATACTGCATGGTTAGAATTCTAGAACCAACGAGAGTTAGGATCTCTAGGATTTAGACATAGTGATTATCGCTGCGAGAGTAGGTTAATCAATTGTTATTTCTTAGTCGAGAACGGAACTGAACTTGCCTGAATATATTTCTCATCCTAACATTGACTTCCTTATGAATTCCCTAAGCTTGATGCTTTAGATATTATTTACATTAAATTTCCTAGTTACAATCGATTCCACTCAAAATATCCATCGATTTAGCTCTAGTTAAATAATCCAATCGTTAATGTGATAATTGGTTTTCGTGGATTCGATCCCTAAATACTATTTTGTTTGGTGTGCACTTGCAGTAGGATATAAGGTTAAAACTCGTAGTATCAAGTTTTTGGCGCCGTTGGGCCGGGGACCAATAACATTACCTTTCGATTAGTTATTGAGTTAGAGACTAAGGCACCTTCGTTTACCTTTTTTTTGTTTTTTTTTTGTTTTTCAGATATTGATTTTAAAATGGCTGACGAAGAGGAAATCATAGCTGATTCCATGAGCCAGGAAGCTACATTAGAACAGTTAAAGCGAGAGATTGAAGAGCTGAAACGGGAAAGAGATGCTAGGATAGAACAGCTGCCAAGAAGGGCCATCGGTGAAATATAAACGCCTCACAACTACTATCAATGTCGATCTGCGATTTTTGTTAGTTTACCAGAGGCTTGCATTGATCATGAGTTGAGTCCTCCTTTGATAGCATTGGTTGGACAATTTACCTTTCACGGTTTCCCTGCTGAAAACCCTATAGATAATCTCGAAAACTTTGAGGAAATCTGCAGTACAACAACACCTAGAGGAATCCCTGAGGACTATGCTAAGTGCAAACTTTTCAAGTTTTCTTTGGAAGGAAAAGGGACCAAATGGCTTCAGTCTTTACCAGCAGGGTCGTTAACTTCATGGGAACAAGTTAGAAACAAGTTTATGGATCACTTCTTTACCAAAGAAAAGACTGCTAAGTTGAAGAACCAGATTTCAAACTTTCATCAAAGAGAAGATGAGTCTTTTGGAGAAGCATGGGATAGGTTGAAAGGATATAGAAGGGATTTTCCACACCATGGTTTCAGCGATGAACAAGTTCTGAACTCCTTCTATAACGGATTGAGTTGGAGTTTCAAGAAGCTACTTAATGCTTCGAGCAAGGGAGATTTCACTACAAACACGAGTGAGAGCGTCTTTCAACTGATTGAGAATTTGGCTGTGAGTACAGGGGATTTACGTAATCACGAAGAATATTCACCTGAGATGGACAAAATCACAGGGATATGTGAGAAGTTAGATCAATTCATAGCTTCAAGTGAGTTTAAGAGGAAGTCTATTAAGCTTTATCCATCACAGAAGAAATCTAATCTTCAGGACCATCAATCGGAAGTACTTTACACCGAGCAAAAGACTACAGCATGTCCTACTCCTTCATCTAATGACGAGATTAAAGCTTTATTGGAGCAGGTCATTCAGGGACAATCTAGGACTACATCCGAAATCAATAATGTACTCAGAGTTGAGTTCCAGGATTGATTATGTTATGTCTAAGGTGGAAAACACAACCTCCCTTATGGGTTCGAATGCTGATCATCAAGCTTGTGATACTGTTATGTTGAGAAGTGGTAGGGAACTTGAAGCAAATTCCAAAAATCGAGACAAGAGAGAGTAGTGGTCGATGTTGAGGATGATAGGGCTAAAGAGATTTATGAGGAAACATCCACACCTACGCCAACACCAGAGCAGTCTCCAGCACCTGAGGGAGAACCATCGCCAGCATCTGTACCTCATAAGCAATCAGCAGCACCTGAGAGATCATACGTACCAGTACCACCATACCTCATCCCATCGAAGAAATCTAAAAAGGACTTGGAGAACGCCAAATGTAAGGAGTTATTATCAGATCTGTCTATTTGGTTACCTTATGTTGATGTCTTGCAGATGATACCTTCACTTAAGAGCTATGTCAAAAGCCTAGTGACAAACAAGTTCATAGGAGAAGATAGAGTGATGATGATCACGCAAGATTGCAGTTCTAGACTTCAAAATCGGTTCCCTAAGAAAGAAAAAGATCTTGGATGATTTGTACTTTCAGTTCAGATAGGTTCTGTGACTTTTGAGCGTTCGTTGTGTGATCTAGGCTCTAGTGTAAACCTAATGCCATATTATGTAGCATTAAGGTTGGGGTTCTCGAACTTCAATCAAACCAAGATCTTTCTTATCTTTGCAGACCGTTCAGTGAAATATCCAGTGGGTATTCTCGAGGATCTTGATGTTGAAGTTGGGAATACATTAGTACCAACAAATTTTGTAGTGCTGAAGGTAGATGAAGAACCTAAGGATCCTTTCATCTTAAGTCGACCTTTTCTCAGAACAGTAGGTGCTATGATTGATGTCAGGAATGGAAGAATAGATCTACAGCTAGGGGATATGAAGATGAAATTTGAGATGGACAAGATGCTGAAGAAACCGATGCTGAATGACATGATTTTTTCTCTTGACACTTCTGAAGAAATTGCAGAAGAATTAAATGAAGAGATATTTGTTGAGGATCCTCTTGAGCTGGCACTTACAAGGATAGAGTCTGAATGTGGGTTTGCAAACGGCGAAGCAACAAGTTATACCAGAATGTTGGATTCGTGTAAGCAGATTACGGAGATGATAGCCTATGCAGTTTTAGACCCTCCAAAATCGTTCATACCTTCAGCTTTGACAGACATTTGGAGTGAGTAAAAAGCGCCCATAGTCGAGCTTAAGACCTCCCAGCAGGGCTAAGGTATGTGTTTCTCGGTCCTAATTCTACCTATCATATAATCGTTAATGCTAAGTTGAATGGTTCTGAAACAGAAACGCTTGTTAGAGAACTTCGAAAGTATCGTAGGGCTATAGGTTATTCATTAGATGATATCCCTGGTATTTCACCTGAGTTATGCATGCATAGGATACATCTGATCGATGAGTCTAAGAGTTCTATATAGAACCAAAGGAGGTTGAATCCGAATCTAAAAAAAGTTGTCAGGAAAGAGATAATGAAATTGTTAACACTTTGACTTAAGACATTAAGGAAGTCGTAGTGTTAAGGAAGTCGCGAGAAACCCTAGCCTTATGAATCACGCCACCGCTATTGCGAGACATACCCATTTTTTGCCAATGAAACCGGCAAACTACAAGACACATTCCTTTGTCCTTCTGAACCAGTACACCCTGCTCTTTCGCCCCATCATCAACCAACATTATATCAGCATCAGACCTTAAACCAAAGTCAATCAAAACTAGGGATTCATTAGTTTTAATTGGAACCATCAGATCAGTGGACCATGTTGGATGTGAAGCGAGTGGCCTCTCTCGTTCATACCCGTCAAGCAAAGTTTCATCTGCTGCCTTAGTATCCAATGCCATACAATCTCCATGCTTCTCCAACTTTCGATCACCATCACCTTCAACCAAATTCAAAACTTTATGAGAACCGACTACCGTATTCGACCCACTCAACGAAAGAGGAAGGTCTAGTGGTTTTTCTCTGGTCTCCACGTCCGATCTAGTACCTTCAACATCGGGCTTCTTTGAAACCCTAATCCCCTCACGAGTCTCTTGTGCCATCATAATCTCCTCTCTACCCAAATTCTTGCTTGAACCTTGTTTAGATGTAAGATCAAATATTTCAATTTCTTTTTTTCCAATTAAATATTTTAAATTCGTTAAAATGTATAACTAATTTAAAATATTATTAATTAAAAAAACTCAAAATCTACCACATCTATATTACCTGATTCAAAGTCAATTAACTAACTAAATTTCGTTTATTTATCACTAGGCTTCTCTTTTGTTGTCAAAACAAATTATTTCATTGATTAGAAAAAATTACATGGGTGGTAGGTATAAGCCATACAATTGCACAACTTAAAGGAAACAACATACATAATAGTATATAGAATTTTGATCAGAGAAACACAAAAAAATATTTCAAAGCCTTGGATGTTCTCACACCAACTTTGACTATATTTTTCTAGTTTTTCACGTAATTTTAAGAGGATAAATGTTCTAGTGCTTGTAGAAGTGGATGAACAAATCAGAAAGCTTGCAACCATAAGGGTAATGGTTCTCTAAGCTGGTTTCCGGATTGACAAAGAAAGAGAACCTGCGACTTCCATTGGAAGAAGACGTTCCAAAACCTTTAGGTTTGAAATACATTTCCAAATTGGGAAGAGAAAAAGGTCCATTAAAGGATTTACCTTGAATTGGACTTCTATTACCGCTGGTGGTCGAAAACTTTAGCCAAACCAATGTATAGGTTTTTTGTATGGATTTTTAATAATTTAGAGTTTTGAGTTACACAATGTATAGTATGTTTTTTTTTGGAGATATGTTATTTAAATTTATTTTACGAGTCAGCTAAGGTTTTAGGTGGTTTACTATTTGTGGTTGATATAAAACTGAGAAACCTGATGTATATGTAAAATGTGATTTCAAACTTTATATTAATCAGAATTAATTAAGTTTAAATTTTTTGTATTTGTGTTTAAAATAAATAAAAGAGCAAACATTATGAATATTTGTTTGGATAATTCTTTAGTTTAGGCTCCAAATTATCTTTAGATAATAGTTAGTTACTAGAGATAACACTAAAATAAAATAGGATTAGATTTATGTAAATGAAATCCTAGTGGAATAGGGAGTTTAGCATAGTTCCTAATATAATAAGAAGTTAGCATAGTTCTATAAATAAGAGTCTTTGGAGAGTTGTTTTATTAAGACTTTGAGATTAAATTTTTTGTTTTGATTAAGTTTATAAATCAATAAGAACAGTAGTTCTTACAATCTATTCCTGAGGTACTCATCTTGCAAATCGGAGATCAAGATACAGAAAATAGGCTTTGGGGAGCTATTAAATCACACTATCAAGGAGCTGGTCATATAAGGAAGCAAGGTTACAAACCCTAATGGCGGATCTAGAGAGATTGATGATGAATGACAGTGACACAATTGATGAGTTTTCGGGAAAGATTTCTAAGATTGCGGCTCAATCGGCCTCACTTGGAGAATCTATTAGTGAAATAAGGTTAGCCAAGAAATTTCTTAATGGATTACCGTGGATAAGTATATCCACATTATGGCTTCTCTCAAACAAGTCTTAGATATTAAGACAACTAGATGCGAAGATATAATCGGGAGAATAAAGGCGTTTGAAGAACGAATTAATGCGAAAAACAAGCACGTAGAGGAGCAAGGAAAATTCATGTTTTCAAACAATGAAGAGAAGAAAACCAAGGAGGTCAATGCAAAGGAAGATGAGGCCGAGGTCGTGTAAGGGGTCAAGGAAGATCAAGTAGCGAGGACAAAGAGGAAGAGACCAAAAGCTATGACCAAAAGGGAAGAAGAGATCACTCTAAGGTAATATGTTGGAGATGTGACAAGCCAGATCACTTTATTTCAGCTTGTCCTCATAGACCTAGAGAAAGTCAAAAAGCAAACTTTAATGAACATGAAGAGGAAGGAGAGGAAATCGAAGAAGAAGCTCTCTATGTTCATGAGGTTGTGTTCTTGAATGAGATAATTTTTTTCCCTAAACTTATGATGCAAGTAAAGAAGACTCAAAATTTTGGTACCTGGACAACGGAGTAAGTAATCACATGACGGGAAAGAATGAGTTCTTCTCGAAGCTAGATGAAAACATAAATGAAAAAGTAAAGTTCGGATATGTCTCACACATCGATGTAGTTGGAAAAGGGTCTATTATGTTTGTTGTTTAAACCGAAGAGAGAAAGGTACTCAAAGACATTTATTTCATATCAGCTTTGAAGCATAATATATAAGTCTTGGACAAGCAACTGAGAGTGAGTGTGAAATTAAGATAAAAGGAAATAAGTTTCATCTTAGAGATCCACGAGGCAGACTTTTTCTCCAAGTAACTCGGTCAACAAATTGGTTATACAAGACTGTTCTCGAGATAATTTATCATAGGTGTTTACTTGTGAAAGATGTTGATGCCACATGGCTATGGCACAATCGTTTAGGACATGAGAACATTGGAACAAATAGTAAAAAAGAAGAAGATAATTGTTAGTATAGATGTGGTCTTTGATGAAAACCGCACTTGGGATTGCATATCTAAAGAAATCGAGGAAAATCCGGGAATGGTTAACGTTTTCCATAAAGGTGTGTTACAAGAAGGTAACATGTACAAAGATGATCATGGAAATCATGAAAATCAAGACCAAGAACAAGATCTTATCAGCAATGAAGAGGAAAGAAATGGTTAATGATGACGAGAATCAACCCGAGACTATTCAACCAATATCACGATATGGACGAGTTTTAACTAAGAGAAGAAATCTTGATGATTTCGTGTTAATAGCCAAAATAGAAGGATGAAAATTGCTTCTAACCATAGATGGAGAACCGGAGAGCTACTACAAAGAAAAAGATGAGCAAGAATGGGTTAATGAAATGGAAGCCAAACTAGATTACATAATCAAAAACAATACTTGGGAGCTTGTTGATAAACCCGAATGATTTGTGAAGAAGGGTGGAGTGAACAAAGTGTATGATCTTCATGGAATGTGAAGCTTGTTCATGTCTTAAAGAGTATGAACTTCAAGAAATGTGTAAAAGAATCAATGGTATATCTAATATTGACTCATGTAATCCAACTCATACTAATGGAGTTAAATTTGGAACTGTCCAAAGCCGAGAATGAACCCGAGATCGATCCCACCAAGTATAAAAGAACAATTGGATACTTGCGTTATTTAGTTTACACAAGACCAGACATGACATATGTGGTTGGAGTGTTAAGTGGATATATGCAAAGTCCAAGGAAATCACACAGAAAATCACTCAAACAT
>JAKUCM010001330.1:0-37808 GCA_023374145.1 Lepidium sativum | reverse complement strand
TATAACGATATTTTAATCTTGCAGCTAATTCATTCGTCATGAAATTATAAGTAGACCCCGTATCCAATAGTATAAAGATCAAATTTTTTTCATGCTGTCCCTTGACTCTCATAGTACTGTGCTGTATACCCTCCTGCAAACCGCATTAATAGAAACCTTCGGTACCGGAGAAAGATCCATTTCCCTCTCTTCTCTAACTTCTTCCCATAACTCCTTCTCTGACATCTCTTCCAATTCATTTGTAACCATATCACATTCCATAGCGTATAGCTGCTTAACCCGCAGATGAGCTCTTCTATAATGCTCTGGAGAGAGTACTTTTCATCACACAAAAAACAAGTCCCCGGTTGCTCTCTTCTCATTAAGTTGTTCCGGCGTCAAAATAGGTCTGAAATTTCCCTTAATGTCTCTGGATTTCTCCCTAAACCCCGAGCTCTTCCAGTCACCACTACTTCTTTTTGGCAGCTGCTGACTCTGCCAAGAAGACCTCACATTATTCTTCATATTTTTTTTCTGTCTTTCTCGGATGAGCTGTCTCATACAACCTCCCCAACGTGAGACAATGGCTAATACTCTGAGGCAAGAACATACACACATGCATATGCGTGTCTAACCTTAACCCCGCCAAATGGTTACTCAATAGCTGCTCATTATCCATGTTAACCCAAAACTTAAGAGCCTCAAACTTCCTGTGATGATCATCAATACCCTGAGTCTCATACAACCTCTTCATCTCTACCACATGATCATCTAAAGCATTCGAAAACCTGTCTTTAAGCATCCGAAAATAACCCCTCCAATCACTGAACAAATAGCCATAACCTGATTGCATCATAGACTGATGGATTTCGATGCTTCCCCCTCAAAATGTATTGATGCTAACCTCACTTTCATGTCATAAGGCGTTTGATTGATGGCAAAGAATTGCTCTATCTTAAGCAACCAATCACTATAGTTCACACCCGAGAATTTAGGGAAATCAATCTTCCCTATTCTAGTGATACTACTATAGTTTTGATTATTTAATCTTGAACCTATAGACTCCAACCTATGTTCAATCATATGGCCTTGGTTCATATACTGACCTTCGCCTAGCCATTCAGATTGTCTTGGCCGCGTTGGTTGGTTTTACGCAGCTACCGTCAAGCCGTACATCATTTGTCACAACCCCACTCCTCCACTGGTTTCGACTAAGGGTAAACCTTGCGGGAACTGGCCCTCACTTCTATTATCAATCGGTCTTGCTCTTGGCAACATACTTTGGGCTACATGAGTGACCCCAACTCTTGGATCCGTCACCTGCGCTCCCACAACAAGACAGAAACATATCTGCTAATTTGTCAATCTTGTCACTTTTATTCGTCAACGTCGCTTCAATTTTGTCATTATTCTTCACCATCGCCGCTTCAATCATCAATTTTTTCATTATTCTTCACCATCGCTTTGCCGTCACCTGGGAGCGCGTTATCGGCTGATCCACCATAGATTCAGAAACACGACTGAGCTTTGATACTTTTAATAAAAAGAAATCACTATCGGAGAGCATCTCCGACTAAGACACTAATCGATTCGCCGTTCCAGCAAAACAACGAAATCGAGACTCTAGCTTGAATTGATTCACTAAGAAAAACTTCAATTCGAATTCAAGAATCCATTGTAACAAACTTTTGGAAGGAAAGAATTACATATTGTTTTTTTACAAAAGAATTTTTCTAACGATCTTACTCGTAAACAAATTCATATATACTTTTCCTTTGATTGCTCCCTAGCGCCCCCCCCCCCCCCCCCCAACTCCTTCGGCTTTCTAATACGACCAAAAACTTTTGAAAGGAGCGCAAAAAACCCTTCTTCCTTAACTTTTGAAATGTGCACAAAGGACCCTTCTTTCCATCTTGTAACAAAAACCGACACTCTGAACACCATTTTCGAACATATTCTCTTTAACTCATAACCGAACAGTTCATGTTTTTCCTCACCAAGATCCCCAGTAATTCCTTAATTTTCTCCGAATTTTTAGCTTTACAATAACCTTGAAACATCTGATTATAGATATTGTTATCCGGAAAAAGCCCCTTTGATGACATTATCCGTAACTGATTTTCTGCATCAAACATCATCCCTGCTAAGCATAGTCCTTTTATCAAAGCATTGTAGACAGAAGATGAATGGCTTTTCTGCTTTGTCAACTCTACAAAACCTAGGTATTAACATCAAACAACTTCCCAAGCTCAAAATGTGTTTCTTGTCTAGCATTTCGTTAAGTATAGCAAATGCAGCTGAATCATTCTTCTCTTTGTAGAATCCTTTGATAAGATGATTGTAAATCTCTTATACTACAATGTAACCCTCTCCTTCCCAATAACCATTAGTTTCTCAACAAAAATCCTACACACTTGTGACTGTGATAGAGGATTAGATATGAATACACGCTCAAAGAGTTCAACCACTTCCTCCACCAGTCCTTTACAGACAAGACATTCCCATAGAGCTTCACAATTGCTCAAGTGAGGTACCAATTACATTTTGGGCAGCAACCCACACAGTCAGAACATCATGTAGTGCATTGATATGTGTGTATTTTAACCGTTTTCAGTGAAATTTTCTCATTACATTCCACACATTTTCATCACTTGTTCATACAATTAGCATCCATTCTCACCCATTTCTTAGAAGCTTCCGCATTCGCATCGCATACATTTTGCACTTTGGAGTTGTTTTCAGGAAATTTCAAGAAATTCAAAGATGTATCTCGACGTGAGGAATAATGGCACTTGGATGATGCATTGATGGAGCACGAAGGAGGCAACCGTGATAACCTCAGTCGTGATCACCTCGGCTGTGGTCACCTCAGCTGTGATCACCTCGGCCGTGGTCACCTCGACCGTGCTCACTTCGACTATGGTCACCTCGACCGTGGTCACCTCGACCGTGTTTACCTCGACCGTGCTCACCTCGACCATGCTCACCTCGACCGTGCTCACCTCGACCGTGCTCACCTCGACCGTGCTCACCTCGACCGTGCTCACCTCGACCGTGCTCACCTCGATCGTACTCACCTCGACCGTACTCACCTCGACCGTGGTCACCTCGACCATGCTCACTTCGACCGTGATCACCTCAGCCGTGATCCACATTATCTTGGTTGGAGTGGAAGCCACAAATTGTAACAACTGCTTGATTTGGGCCGCTTCACATATGGGCCGAGACCACCGACATCTTGATGGACTTTTCATTGTGCTTATTTTGGGCCGTTTTTAGGTTTATGAAAGGAGTATATAGACTCCAAAATAGGAAAAAGACGGATGGAAGTTTTTGCTATTGTTTTGGGTTGTAAACCTTGGGGAGCAGTGATTCTCCTTGTAATCACCTTGACTGTCGAACCACGATTACAGTTGTCTTTATCTACCATTATTTATAAGTTTTATGATTATGTCTTCATTGCAGATGATTGTTATGCTTGGTTCACCATTTATGTTTGAGTAGTTACTTAGGGTTCCAGAGGAGGTGGATGTAGATTAGTGCGGATCTTAGGCTTTCTAGGTTGCTTAAGGTTATAATTGTTTTGGTCTCTTCTGTTTTGTTGTTGTTAATGCTTATTTCTCTCTAATCAATTGAAATTTGTTCTTAGACGTTTTAGCACCCAACAGGTGTTCGATAAAATGTCTGATCAAACCATCTCAGAAATTTACACACTTAGCTCAAGGGATTGATTGTCTAAGTTGTTATTCAGCTAGATTAGGTTGATGCATTATGCCAGATAGGTTGTTAAACGCTTGTGATGCTAGGGTATGTTGATAGCTTCTCTGAGTCTGTCTGCCATGAGAGTGGATTCAGTAGTTTATGAACTTAATGCCTAGGGATCTTCTCTGTTGAGTTCTGTTAAGCAATCTAGTGACCTAGGTGATCCATTGATCCATTATCTCCATCTCCTCACGAACCCTCTTCGCTTACTGTTGTTCTATATTTACCGTTGTTCTCTATTTACTGTTGTTCTCTATTTACCACTGTTCTCTATTTACCGTTGTTCTCTAATTAGCGTTAGTCTCTATTTACCGCTGTTCTCTATTTACTGTTGTTCTCTATTTACCGTTGTTTTCTATTTACCGTTGTTCTCTATTTACCGTTGTTCTCTATTTACCGTTGTTGCTTATTTTCCGTTGTTGCTTATTTTCCGCTGTTTTATTTTTGCTGTTGTTTCACTTATGCAGTGTAATTAGGCTGTTAGATAATTAAACCACTATTAATTTGCTTGAATTAGAGTAGTCTATCACGTCTTGATTGCTAGTTACACACTCGTTTGGATTGACACTTAAAGTACTACAATGACCATGATAGTGCATTAGGATTTATTTGATCTGTGTTTGATTGAAAATTCTTGTTATCAAATTGGCGTCGTTGCCAACTGGGTGTTTGCTAATTACATTTAAGATTTTAGACTTTCTGAGACCAAGTTTCTTTTGTTTTGTGACTACTCACTCACTTCTGGTTTTGTCCTGTCATTCTGTATCAGGTCATTTTGCAACTTTCAAATTTACCTCGACCAAACTGCTCGAGTTGAGTTCACCCATTGTATGCAGACACATTCCAAGGGTAGTTAGAATCTTCTCTGCATTATTGACAACATTAATCAACTTCCTCGAGAGTTGAGAGAGCAGAGAAACAACATCCACACCGAACAAGAAAACACAGAACTAATGGATCCCCCACAAGGATCAAACACTAATGGTGCACTTCCTGCGCAAGGGCCTCAAACGAGGAGGCCAAGAACCATTCGAGGCGGTGATGCCCCATATGCGCCATGGGATTATTCCTCCAGCTATTCAGAACAACTTCGAGATCAAGAGCAGTGTCATTGCTATGCTCCAAAATAATAAGTTTCACGGATTCCCTTCTGAAGATCCTCTTGATCATCTCGACGAGTTTGATAGGCTCTGCAGCCTAACTAAGATAAATGGTGTTAGTGAAGATGCATTTAAGCTTAGGCTTTTCCCATTCTCTCTTGGAGATAAAGCCAAAGTTTGGGAGAAACATCTACGGCAAGGCTCTATCACCTCCTGGAATGAGTGCAAAACAACTTTCCTTGCCAAGTTTTTCTCCAACTCCAGAACTGCCAAGCTCTCGAATGAGATTTCAAGCTTTGTGCAAAAGGGTACTGAATCGTTCTGTGAAGCTTGGGAACAGTTTAAAACATATCAGTCTCAGTGTCCCCATCATGGTTTCAGCACAAAATCATTGCTCAGCACCCTCTACTGTGGTGTCATGCCAAAGATCCGTATGCTACTGGATACTGCTAGCAATGGAAATTTCTTGAACAAGTGTTGATAATGGATGGAAATAGTGGAGAACCTCGCACAAGCTGACGAACAATACGGCGAGGATTTTGATAGAACTGTGAGAGGTGCAACTGATTCAGACTCGGTAAGCAGAAAAGAGATCAAAGCTCTGAATGAGAAAATGGATAAACTACTATTGGTACAACAGAAACATGTCCACTTCATGTGTGAAGACGACAAAGATGATACAGAGGAGGATGATCAGGTTGAAGAGATTAGCTTTGTGCAAAATCAGGGAAGAGGCTACAGGACGTACAACAACTACAAGCCAAATCCAAACCTTTCCTACATGAGCACCAATGTTGCGAACCCCCAAGACCAAGTTTACCCACCCAAAATCCAACAGGTTCAGAACAAAGCATATGTGCCTAAGAACCAATACAACCAGAGTCTTTAGCCTACCATCACCGCACCACCTGGATACGAAGCACAAGCTCAACCGCCAACTCAACAAACTCCACAGGTTGTCAATCTACTCCAACAGATTCTAAAGGGTCAGACTACTACTGCTACTGAGCTGCAAAAGAAAGTTGTTGACGTGCACTCAAAGATAGACGCTTCTCACCATGATCTAAATTTCAAATTTGAAGCATTGAATACACGGCTTAAGTATATTGAGAGTCAACAGGCATCTTCTTCTACTGTGAAGACACATGGAAAACTCCCTGGTAAAACAGTTCAAAACCCAAAGGAATATCATGCTCATGCTATCACTCAGCGGAGTGGCCGTGAGTTGATGATTCGTGCTGAGAGCCCCAAGATTACTGCGGACAGTAACATTCAAGAAGGGGAATATAAGATAATCAAAGGTACAACTGAAAGATCAACTCCAAATGTTCAACTCGAGCTGAAGGCAGTCAAAGGCAACCTCCAGTGGAAAAAGTCTCGTCTGACATTCAACTCGACCAGCCAGGTCATGTGCAACCCTCAGATGCTCAAAAACTGTCAGCTCTTCAATAAAAAAACAAGCAATTTGTCCCTCCTCCGTATAAACCACAGTTGCATTTTCCCCAAAGGTTTAAGAAGGAGTTGACTGAGAAGTATAAAGCTTTTTTCCATAAGCAGATGAAGGATATAGAGATGAAGATTCCTATCCTAGACGCTTTCATGCTGATGCCTCCGTACCAAAAGTTTTTGAAAGATGCGATCAAGGAGAGAACTCAAGAAGTTGAAAGAATGGTAGTGCTCACTCACGAGGTCAGTGCTATTATTCAAAAGAAAGTGGTACCCAAGAAGCTTGATGATCCAAACACTTTCACGATCCCTTGCTCACTAGGCCCTCTAACCTTCAACAATTGTTTATGCGATTTGGGTGCATCTATCAGTCTCATGTCATTCTCTGTTGCACAAAGTTTGGGTTTCCGTAAGTTTAAATCTTGCAAAATCTCACTGATCCTGGCTGATAGATCAATAAGAATTCCTCAAGGTATTCTGAAGGATCTACCCATCAAAGTTGGAAGTGTGGAAATTCCCACTGACTTCGTAGTTCTTGAGATGGACGGAGAACCTAAAGATCCACTGCTTTGGAAGAACTTTCTTTGTTACTGCTGGTGCAGTGATTGATGTACAAAAAGGTGAAATCGAGCTAAACCTGGGAAAGAATCTCAAGATGAAATTCAACATCAATGACGTGATGAAGAAGCCAACCATTGAGGGTCAGGTATTCTCGATTCAAGAGATGGACGCTCTAGCTGATGAGCTACTAGAGGAGTTAGCAGCAAAAGATCAACTGCAAGTTGCTCTGACTAAGTCTGCTGCTGATGGGTATTTGAATAAGGAAGCTGATGGATATGGGAAGTTCCTGAACTCTTATAGAGCTGTGAATGAATCAGAAGAATTTGAAGCGCTGATCGAAACTGAAGACATAGCAGCAGTTGAGACATGCTCAACCGCAGCTAGCCAAGCACCCTAGTCTTCAGAACCAACTCGACCTTTCACGTCGAGTCAGTGGTGGAGTGCACCACTTCCATAGTCATTGACGACTGATCTGAGCTAAAAGCTCCCAAGGTGGAACTGAAACCACTTCTTGCAGGGCTAAGGTACGCTTTCTTGGGTCCTAACTTCACATATCCTATAATTATGATTCTCTGAATGATGATGAGTCGAACATGCTTTTGAGTGCATTAAAACATTTAAGAAAGCCTATAGGATACTCTCTAGCTGACATTAGAGGCATATCACCTAGTATTTGTACTCATAGAATACATCTGGAAAACAAATCGTATTCAAACATTGAACACCAAAGGAGATTGAATCCAAATCTTAAGGAAGTAGTGAAAAAAGAAATTCTTAAGTTGTTAGATGCTGATGTGATTTTTCCAATATCTGATAGCAAGTGGGTTTCCCCTGTTCATTGTGTTCTTAAGAAGGGAGTTATTATTGTGATTAGAAATGATAAAGATGAACTAATCCCCACTAGAACTATAATTGATCAAAGAATGTGTATTGATTATAGGAAATTGAACTCTGCATCTAGAAAATATCATTTCCCACTTGCTTTCATTGATCAAATGCTAGAACGACTAGCCAACCACCCTTACTATTGTTTCTTAGACGGATATAGTGGATTCTTTCAAATCCATATACACCCAGATGATCAAGAGAAAATCACATTCACTTGTCCATATGGTACATTTGCGTATAGGAGAATGTATTTCGGTTTGTGTAATGCGCCTGCTACTTTCCAACACTGCGTGACATCTATTTTTTCAGATTTGATTGAGGAGATGGTCGAAGTCTTCATGGACGATTTCTCTGTCTACGGCTCTTCCTTTTCCTCTTGTTTGTCAAATCTGTGCAGGGTACTTAGCAGGTGTGTGGAAACAAATCTTGTGCTAAACTGGGAGAAATGTCACTTCATAGTCAGAGAAGGAATTGTGTTGGGTCACAAGATATCAGAGAAGGGTATTGAGGTGGATCGAGCTAAGATTGACGTTATGGTTCAGTTACAGCCGCCTAAGACGGTCAAAGACATCAAGAGTTTCTTGGGGCATGCAGGATTCTACAGAAGATTCATTAAAGATTTCTCCAAGATTGCACGACCGTTGACCCGCTTATTATGCAAAAAGATCGAGTTCAATTTTGATGATGATTGTCTTGAAGCATTCTTGAAGATCAAGGAAGCTCTGGTGTCTGCACCAGTAGTTCAAGTCCTGGACTGGAGTCTCCCATTCGAGATAATGTGCGATGCAAGTGACTTTGCTGTGGGAGCTGTATTGGGCCAGAGGAAAGACAAGAAGCTGAATGTGATATATTATGCGAGCAGAACACTTGATGACGCCCAAGTTAAGTACGCAACCACTGAGAAAGAGCTCCTTTCCGTAGTCTTTGCATTTGAAAAGTTTCGATCATACCTTGTTGGATCAAAAGTAATTGTGCACACTGACCATGATGCTCTTAAGTACTTAATGAAGAAAAAAGATGACAAGCCAAGACTATTGCGGTGGATTCTACTACTTCAAGAATTTGACATGGAAGTTGTAGACAAGCCCGAAGTGGAGAATGGAGTAGCGGATCACCTATCAAGGATGATGATAGAGGACTCGATCCCTATTGATGATTCGATGCCAAAGGAACAACTCATGACCGTTCAGTTTAAAGGTAGTCTCACTGGAATGACTCTGCCTTGGTATGCAGATTTGGTGAACTACCTTGTTGCTGATGAGGTCCCTAAGAGTTTAGATTCCTACCAGTGGAAGAAGTTCTTCAAAGACGTCATTCACTACTACTGGGATGAACCCTAACTCTACAAGAAAGGTTCTGACGGGTTGTTTAGGAGATGGATTGCTGAGAGTGAAGTACAGGGAGTTCTGGAGCACTATCATGGATCCACTTACGGTGGCCATTTTGCCACATTTAAGACAGTTCAGAAAATCTTGCAAGCTGGGTTATGGTGGCCAACTGTTTTCAAAGACACTCATCTCTTCATCTCCAAATGTGATCCATGTCAGAGAATGGGGAACATCAGCAAGAGGAATGAAATGCCACAGAATCCGATTTTGAAAGTGGAAGTTTTTGACTGCTGGGGTGTAGACTTCATGGGACCTTCCAACCCTCCTTCACATGGGAACAACTACATTCTGGTTGCAATAGATTACGTCTCAAAGCAATAGCTTGTCCAACCAACGATGGTAGAGTTGTGCTGAAGCTCTTCAAGAATGTGATATTTCTGAGATTCGGAATCTCGAGGGTTGTGATCAGCGATGGCGGTTCTCACTTCATTAACAAAATGTTTGAGAATTTAATGAACATGTATGGAGTGAAACATAAGGTTGCAACGGCTTACCATCCGCAGACTACTCGAAAGGTTGACGTATCCAATAGGCAGATCAAAGCCATTTTAGCTCGAGTTGTGGGCACTTCCAAGAAGGATTGGTTAGTAAAGTTAGATGATGCGCTTTGGGCCTACAGAACAGAATTCAAAACCCCGATAGGAAGAACACCCTTTCAGCTGATGTATGGGAAATGTTGTCACTTACCCGTTGAGGTGGAATACAAAGCCATCTGGGCTACCAAGCTGTTAAATTTTGATCTAAAGACAGTCCAGGATAGGAGATTGATGGGGCTCCATGAATTGGAGGAGATAACACTCGAAGCTTATGAGAGCTCAAAGGTACAAAGAAAGAACTAAGGCTTTTCACGATAAGAAGATTACACCTAGGAAGATCACAGTCAGTGATCATGTGCTGCTATTCAACTCAAGGCTTAAGTTGTTTCCTGGAAAATTGAAGTCAACAATGACTCTGATCAACAATGACGAGGAAGATTTCACTGTGAACGATCATAGAGTTAAGCCTTACTTGGCTGACGAAACCAAACCCGAGGGAACTTTGGTTCTTCTCGATGAACCACCTCACCTCTAATGAATGTGAAGAGTCAAGCTCGAGACTTTAAACAAGTGCATTTGGGAGGCAATCCCATGATATCCTTTGTATATATTTTAGATTGCGTTTTGACCAATTTTCTTGTTTCATTGGTTTTTTATTTTAACTTCCATGGAGCTTGTGAACTCGCCAAATCGACCGATCCTCGTCTACCTCCCGCCAACTCGACTGCAAGCTCCACCAACAGTGTCTGCCACGTCGACCGCAACTCGACGACCGCAAGATCCAGCTCGACCGTCAACTGTCAACTCGACTATCGTTCCTCGACTGCCAACTCGACTACCATTCCTCGACCGCCAACTCGACCGGCAAACTCGACCGTCGCAACTCGACGATCGCAAGATCCAGGTCGACCGTCAACCGCCAACTCGACCACCAACTCGACCATCGATTGCAACCTCGACCGCCCAACTCGATCACATTCCAGGACATCCTCACGTCATTCTCGTCGGAGAAGAAGTTCAAGCGCCCAACCGCATACCGAAGAAGTGCAGTCTACTGCTCCACTACAATATGCAGCAGTGAACTTCTTTGACCAGCCAGCTCAGCCATTATATCCCTGGATGCACCAAGATCAACAGTAGGATCAACCCCAGAACACTGACAACATGGAATTAGATCCAGCGGGATGGTCTCTGTTAGGTTGAGGTATCAACTCCATTTAGCTTCCATTGTAATTTCCATTGCATATTTCCTCTTGCTTTATTTGTCTGCGATTCTCTCTTAATCTTCTATCTACACATGGGACTGTGTGATTCATGTTTGGGGGAGAGTTGTAGAGGTGCTTAACTTCGTTTTCTTTGTTCTCAATTTCTATTTCTAATCATTTTTTCATGCATTGCATTCAAAAAAAAAAAAAAAAAAAATCAGAAAATTTTTCGAAAACGTTTTACAAAAACAAAGTGTCACATTCACTTAGGAATGTTGCATATGCATAGGGGATTGTGACAATTTCGCCTGGTAATCCTGCTGATTCACTTGCTATGTTCACTGCCCTAGTTATAAGTTTTCTGATGCGTGCTGTGCTTGACTAAAACATAAGACTAAACCATGTCAGGAATATTTAGTTTAAGCTTCATGACTTGAATGAACCATGTTGTAATCTGATACCATTCCTTGCTAAGTGATAACCTAAACTTGACACTTAATTATCAAGTCTTTGCATTGAGTTTGAACTTGTGGATTGCACAAAATACTTGGATATTCTTTTATCATTTTGCATCTATCTTGTTTGTCCAAGTAGAATCCTGCCTTGAACATTGCCTCATTTTAAACCTGACATTATTTGTGTGTGATTATGAGGTCTATTTTTGGATTTAACTTGGCATAAGGTGTTAGGTGAGCGCCGACAGAGGTAAGATCTCATGTAGATTTTGGTTCACATCTTTTGGATCAGCTAGGTCTAAGTGGGATTGGTTTTAGGTATTAAGACTCGTATGGTTGACGTTTGGAAGGGAAATAAAATTCAAAAGTCTATGGAGGGACGCTCCTGAGCTGGGCTATGTTGCTCGAAAGTTGATGTTGTCGCGCATAAGGCCTTAGTGCATAAGGTCCAGTTTATAAAATACATAACTATCGGCTCCAAGCTTCGATTAGGCTGATTGAATATCGAGTAGTTAGCTAATTGAGTCAAGAATCCATAGAGATAAACGTAATGTCCAAATTCTATTGGTAGCGTATGGGGCCCCTTGATAAGTGAGCGTATGTCTTCCTGATCCTCTAGGGAAGGTTGTTAACGTGAACTCCTCGCTTGCTGCTCCGTTTCTTGGGTGTTGGGTGAGTCATTGAGTTTAGACAGCTGAAGCATGTCTGATAAGGTTGTCTCCCCTTTGTCTTTAACATGTTTCCCAAGGGTCGTCTCCCCTTTCTCTTTGGTGTATTTATCCTGAAACTCGCCCATTGAGTCTAAGCCTTGTCCTACAGTCGATGGTATATGGTTTAGAATCATACCATCGAGGATCCTATCATTTTCTCCTTCTTCAAAGGGTTTTGTCCTCACAACCAAGTCACCTGCACCGAGAGAAAGCAAGTTAGGTTTTATTCGGCTCTGAGAGTCTAGGACCTTACCTCGATTGTGACTTGTGGGAGAATGCAATGTTGGGTCTGGTGGATTTTCCTTGAGGAGTATATGGGATAACATGCAGTTCACCTCCTCCTTTGACAGCTAGAGTTGAATTGGGTCTATAGCTCCATTGAAATTAACCAAAATTCCTTCCAGTTTTGCATCCTTGGTGTGTATGTATTCTTCTTTGGTAATCACTTGTTGGTAGCTATCTGGTGGTTCCTTTTTGATTAGCAAAGTTGGTATGTTCTTTGACTCCTTCATGGATCTTATACATGTCTTAACATCCTTCAACAAAGGCAAATACATTATACTAGAATTGGGAGGTATAAAATCTGAATTGTCTAGATTATTAATTGGCTTATGTGAATTCATTTTCAGTTCTAGTGTTAGGATTTCAGTCTCTTGCTTAACTAGATATTTCACGGCCAAGTGACCTTTCTTATGACACCAAACCACATCTTTCATATTTGAAAAGGGACGTGGACCAGATGGATTCTCAAGTGCTTTTTTCCAATCAAACTGGAGCACAATAGGGCATTCAGTCACTCAGGAAATTTTGACTTTCTTAAGATCTGGAGACCTGATACCTAAAGTGGAGAACCCAAGGAAAGCTGCAGAATACAGACCCATTGCCCTCTGCTCAGATTTCCAACAAAGCTATATCAAAGATCCTAACCAGCAGATTGCAACCTATCTTACCAAAACTGATCTTTGAGAACGTATTAATCACTCAGGAGCTCCTACACCTGCTGGAAACCACAATGGCACAAAAGCACAGTTTGGTAGCTATCAAGACGGATATGAGCAAAGAGTGCTCTATCGTCTATGCCCTTATATACTATGACATGCTTCAGGTTACCTGTCTCTTTTATCAAAAGAATTCAATCAACCCTTACGCGCTTTTGGTGGGATGGAAGTCAAGAGAAATGGAAAATGGCTTGTATGGCTTGGAAGACCTTGACAAAGACCAAACAACAGGACATACATGGATTCCGAGACTTGCAGACTTTTAATGATGCTCTTCTCGCCAAAATCGCTTGGAGGCTACTAACCAAACCGGAATCTCTCCTAACAAAGATATTATTGGGTTAGTACTACAAAACCGATGATTTTCTAACTGTAAAACAAACAGGTGTGACATCACACGGCTGGAAAGGCATTCTCGCATGTCGGGATCTTCTCTCGAATCACCTTGGCTGGTCAATAGGTAATGGCAAGTCTATTACCATCTGGCAAGACAACTGTCCTGATCCACATTCTAAGCGAGCACCTTCTGGGCCACCTTCGCTGGAAACCTTGCATTTAAAGGTGGCTTTTTTTATCAACCCAATTACACAATCTTGGGACCCTTGGAAAGTAACATTTACTGCCTCATTATGCCTCAAAAATATTTAGCATTAAACTTAGTACTAAGGGAGCTTCTGACAAACAAATCTGGACACAACATACTAGTGGGCTATACACGGCGAAATCAGGTTACCTCTCTGCTATGAATCAACCTTTGAACCCAAATGACTCGGGAGCTGAAGTAAATTGGCTAAAAGACGTATGGAACATAAAAGCATCGCCAAAGATCTATGTGTTCCTCTGGAAAGCCTGCACAAGAACACTACCTGTGGGGGAGAGATTAAATTCTAGAATCACAAACATTAATCCCACATGTCCTATATGTGGAGAACCTGAAACGATTACTCACCTACTATATCACTGCACAGTCAGTGTGATCTGAAGCTCAACTTATCGGGCTATATATCCCTCAAAAGATGTCTCCTTCTCGAGTTCTTGGAAGCTCATGAAGGACCATGTTAGTCCACCTCCATATGGATAAATTCTGGTATCTTTATCTCCCTGGATCTGCTGACATCTATGGAAAGCTAAGAACAATCTCATCTTCAACAAGACAGTGTTTACAGTGTCTGCAACACTCGTAAAAGCCATTAAAGATGCAAAAGAATGGTCAGAAGCGCAATCAGTACCTCGACCACCCTCTACTCAGTTCGGAAACGGCTCAGCAATCCCTGTGATTTTTCCCCTCTGTTTCATGGATGCCTCGTAGAGAAAACCACACCTAGCTGCATGGTTAGGTTGGATCTTTCACACACATCCCAGGTTCACCAGATGGGAGTTTCTCCTTGACGGAAAAACATGTCAGATCTCCTCTGCAAGCGGAAGCCCTGACTATCCGAGCGGCAATTGAAAAGGCGTTAGCACTGGGATTCTCCTCCTTGACAATTTGATCCGACTCCCAAATCCTCGTGCGAGCCCTGCAATTGAAACTGCCTATTACAGAGATTATGGAATTTTAGCGTATATCTCAACCTTATCCTTGAATTTCTCTACTCTACTTTTCAAATTTGTTCCAAGACGACAGAACTCAGTAGTCGGCTCTTTGGCAAAAAAGATAGCTGAGCGTTGTAACCTATACTCTGACTTCTAATTAATTGCGATAAATGCTCTTTGACAAAAAAAAAAAAAAAAAAAAACTATACACACTGGGTGTTAAACCCTTTTCTGTGATCCTAGAAAAAATAAAGGAATGCTCGTTTGATAGCAACACCAACCAAATAAGATAACGAAAGATACTTCATCGCGTTTAAAACCAAAGCGTTCAAGCTCCTCTATATATTCGTAATTGTCTCTGAGCCAAACCTCCAGCTGAGAGAATGCAGAATCCTATTATCAACAAACACATCAGGTTGATATTTAAGTTCACCAATAAAACTCAACAAATCCTCAAAATCTTGTTTCTCATTGTATCCTTATGTAATCTTACTGAATATTGAGGTATTCAGGTTACAACCTAAAGCCACAAGCTTTCTCGCGAGTACTCTAGCCTCCTGAACCATCTGATCCAAGCAAAGCAACTCGATAAGTTTCTCGATTCTATCTACATTCACGTGATTTGATTCTGCCATTGTGTCTAGCCAATCTAACCAAATTCTATATGCTGAATCTATTATGTGAACTCTAACCAAATGATCAATCAGAATCTGGTAACATGAAGTTAAAGGTTCTAAACCCTTACGCCTCATCCAATCAAACAACATAACTGCCTTCCTCGAATCAAAATCATTAATATGTTTCTCCATTAAATCACAGAAAGCCTCAAAGGGGGACCTGCGCTTCATCTTCATTATGCTTGATGCAGCTGTTAGCAGTTCCTTCACATTGTCCTTGGGTGAATCTTCTGTGAAGCTCTTCGGTGAAAAAGCTGCAGCTCCATGAAACTGCGCATATGTCGTAGAGTGAAATGTCCATCGACTGTTCCAATGCATATTAGGAGATAAACCACATCAACATCGAATTTATATAGAAAGATGAAATCAAACCAATAGTTATGAATTAATCAAATCAAGATAACAAAATTCCAAAGCAAAGCTTGAAACTTTAGATGGAGAAACAGATACAAAATGCACACCAAAGCTTGAAAGCTTGGAACCAAACAAAGTTCACGATGAAAAACTATTCCAATAACGAACAAAATAATGTTTTCACAATTACTAAAACCCCAAAACTGAGATTAAGGAGATAATGGTTTTGCAGGTGTTCATCTGTTGTTACTCAGTGTCAGAGCTTAGGATTATGAGCTCGCTAGATTCAGCTAAGACAAACACAGAGCCAAAGGGCTCGCTCTGGTTCCGATCCCACGACCACCGATTGTCTCTCGCCGTCACGAACCCGCCGAATCTATTTATTTGGTTAAAGAAAACTAATAAATTCGATTTCCGGTTCTTCAATTATTTGTATATCGAAATTATGATTGGACAATTTACAACTTGGCAAAAAATGAAATTTTCATTCACTCATGAGACGTGAGCAACAGATTTTCGTTTTTCTACAAGTTACAAAAAACTAACACAAGACACAACACACTACCTTAAATTAAGAACATGTTTCTCCAGAAACAGAAACATGAACTTGACGAAAGAGAAACATTGAGACACCAAACTCCATTCGAACCTACAAAATGCAAAGAAGAAAAACAATAACATAGTTCCTAGATTGAAGAAAGGTCTTCATAAATGGTCTTAATTCCAGGTCTCTCAGACACTGATCTTATACACCTCAAAGCAATCCCAAGAACATCTTTCATGCCTTTTTCTGTAACTGGCTCACTTCCCATCTCCTGAGTCATGACTGAGTCAAAGCATTCCGCACCACGCCCTTCTGCAACACGTAACCTAACCCAATCGGTTAGATCAACACCTTCTTGTTCACCTGTGATTACATCTCCTGCACACCTCCCGGTTAGGATCTCAAGAAGTATCACACCAAATGCATAGACATCTGATTTGAAAGAAGGTAAAGGTTTTCTTGAAGCAGCTAGCTCAGGAGCTCGGTAACCTAAGATTCCTGCGTCTAGAATCTGTTCAACTGTGCCTGCTTGTGTCATGAGACGATGGAGACAGTAATCTGCTACACGTGCGTTTAGCTCTGGTCCATCTAACAGAATATTTGTGGCCTTGAGGTTACCATGAGGAACAGCTCTGTCAAAATGGAGGTAGTTTAGACCACGGGCCACATCAACTGCGATTTTCAACCGTTGGTTCCAGGCTAAGGGAGGGCCTTTTCTGCCTGGCCGATCTGAGATCAAACAAGAACCGTAAGCTTGACTGAAACAGTAATAATATAAGATGCTTAAAGAAATTTATTGAGAGTGCTACCGTAAAGGAAGCTGGCGAGGCTTCCAGGGGATATATAATCAGAGAGAATCAGCTTTTCATGTTGTGTAGGACCCCAATAGTACCCTCGGAGAGTCACAACATTAGGATGTCTAATGTTGGAAAACTTCTTCACCTCTTTAGCAAACTCCTTTCTCTGCTTTGCCACACCTTCTCTTAGCCATTTCACAGTTAAAAACACTCCATTATCCAGCGTAGCCCTGTAAGAAGTCCCATGGCTACTTCTTCCCAGAACTTCAGCTGGTGCCCTTGATAATTCCTCTGGAGTCAACTTAATTGAATCATCCAGAAAATGTAGTTCTCCAACAAGTCTGTCTGGTGACCTAACATCAAGCCGTGCTAGTTGCTGATCAGCTGGGAATGAATCTCCTGAGCCAGGCGACCAAGATAAGGTACTGGTCTTGGAGGGAGAGAAGCCAGTTGCAACAGCTAATTTTTCATCTGGACTAAGGATTTCAGACGATGAGCCTTTTCTTGACGCAACGAGATCCTCGGCAGAGACAACCATACCACCTCCACTACCTGAGGGGTTTGTTTGAGCCCGCCTATTAATTTCTTTACCTATAATACTATGCTCTTCGCGTCTTCTTGATTTGCAGATGCAGAAAAGAAGGATAGCCACAAGGATAAGAATAATTACAGCAACTGCACACGAAACTATTATGACAACCTTAACAAGTAAATTCATGGATTTCCTCTTGGAAACTTCTGATGCACTTGAACCAGGGGATCCAGCTGGCAAAATGAGCTTACTGTTTCCAGGATGATAACAAGACGGAGGGAAGTTCTTCAGATTCTCTGGCACAGTCCCTGATAGATCATTGTATGACACGTTAAAGGCTACAATACTTATGGATAAGTTGCTCGGGAGTGGTCCAGTGAAATGATTCTGGGATATGTCTAATGAGACTAGAGAGACTATGTCATTCATAGAGTTGGGCAAAGATCCAGACAAATTATTTGCTGCGAGATTCAGCACTTGGAGATTGGTCAAAGATCCAAATACATCAGGAAGATCGCCATCAAACTGGTTGTGAGAAAGATCAAGAAGACGTATTTTGGAACCAGAAGCAGGCAGGGGTCCAATGTTACCTGTCATGCCATTGTTTTGAAGATGGATTTCCTCCAAAGTGGGCATAGATAGTAGTGCACCTGGGATTGGTCCTTCTAAGCTGTTAGAACTTATATCAAGAACCTGAAGTTTCGGATAATGGATAGGAATCCTTTCTGGAAGTGACCCTGTGAGTTTATTGTAGGAAATATTAAGATGATTTGCTCGCAGAAGCTGGGGAGTTACATCAGGGATCGACCCAGTGAAATGGTTCTGGCTGAGATCAAGGTACTCAATATTCTCCCATTTTGACCATCTTGTCAGATTTCCCTCAAATTGGTTGTTTGACAGATCAAGTAAAACACAGCTCCCAGTCAAGAGAGGAAGCTCCCCAGTCAGTGAATTTGAAGAAAGATCAAGGGTGTGAAGAGTGGTGGATAAGATAGAACTTATTGGCCCTGAAACACAAAAGAAAACCGATCAGAAAATTATTAGATTCCTAGTTTACTTGTTGCCATCATCAACATATACATAACATTTCCCTTTCTGTAGAGTAAAGCCAAGACGATACCTGAGAGATTGTTGCCACTTAAATCCAGCACTGTTAAAAGCAAAGAGTCACCTTTTAACAAATTATTGGGAAGGGAGCCTGAAAATCTGTTGTTGCTAAGCTTAAGTACTTGAAGATCATAGACATAATTGAAACCTGGCAATTCTCCAGAAAACTGGTTGTAGCTAAGATCCAAGACTTTTAAGTTCTGAAACAACTGAAGACCACTAGTCAATTGACCTTCAAGCTGATTGTGGCTGAGATTCAAATGCTTGATGCTCTCAGAAACACCAGGTAACAATTTTCCAGATGATGTCACCAATCTGTTCCCACTTAAATCAACATAGCTCGCGTTGGTTAAAAGGAAAAACTCCCCGTCAAGATTACCATCAATTGAGTTACCATGCAAATCAAGCACTTGAAGACTTGAAATCAACTCAAAGCCCCTTGGGATTTTCCTTGTGAATCCATTAGAAGAAAGATTCAAGTACAGCAGATCATTTAGCCTTGTCAAGGACTTTGGCAAAGGTCCAGATAAGGAATTGCGACTCATATCCAACGACTGAAGCGAAATTAGCTCACCCATAGTTTCAGGAATCTCACCAGAAAAGTTGTTACCAGCTAATGAAAGATTCCTCAAGCTACCTGATCTACCAATCTCTTTAGGCAATGGTGAAGAGAAGAGATTGTCAGATAAATCCAGGAACTGGAGGCTTTTGAAATTGCCTAAATTACCTGGCAAAACACCAGAAATGGAATTGTTTGACATAGAAAGTTTGACAAGCATTGTCAAGTTCGAAAACATACTGATATCAGCATCAGCAGTCAAACCCAAATTGTCCAAAACAACAGCAGCTACATTACCACCATTGCAAACAATGCCATTCCACGAAGAAGGACAACCATTAAAGTCAATAGACTCATCATTCCATGAATTAAGTACATACCCAGTAGGGTCATGTTTAATCCCTTTCTTAAATTCAAGCAATGCCATGATATCCTGTGATGGAAGTTGCCCCATTGCAGACAGAAAAAACATGGATAGTAACAAAATCCTTGATAGATTCATCCTTGACTTCAAATAATTCCCCCAAAAGCTACAGTTTGCAGAAACCCAACAACTTTTCCAGCTCACCAACACAGAAAACTCATGGAATCCCCAGTAAATCTGAAAAGAATCACAACGAAGCAAGAGAAAACCCCATCAATCTTTCAGCAAAAACAACTAATTCCAAAAACTTCACTGAGTAAACACATTAACAAGAGCTAAAGAAACTTCACCTTCAATGACGAATCGTTTGAAAAGCCTCAACCAAACAAAATGCAGGCTACTATTGAGAAAGAACAACCTTTCACCAAAGCAAATCTGCTGAAAAAACATTAAATGAAGAATGGGTTATTGAATATTGGGACCCATTCCGAGATCTAACCTAACATCAAAGCAAAGTAAAGGACTTTTATCCTAAAAAAGTGAAATTCTTAAAAAATACCTTCACACTGCAACAACAATGTCGACAGAGTTGAAGAAGAAGAAAGACAGAAACTTTGAAGCTAAATCATTTTGTTCCTTAGCTGAAACATGCACGGGGTTTTTGGATTTGGCTTAACACTGTAGACTGAGTCACTAAGAACAATCTTTTTGGGTCACTCTCACTCTCTTAAATTAAAAACCCTTAAAGATTGTCACTTTAACCAAAACCAAACAAAGAAACCAAAAACCCAAAAAGTAAAATTAGAAATTAGCTTTGATAGTTTTCAGGTACGACAGTGACGAACGACAAGAACTTTAAAAACAGTATTGAAGCGTGTGAACCGGAAAAAAATACCAAATTCAAAAAAACCTAAATTTGTATGTCTTGGGTTCACGAGAGAGAATAATATTTATTAAAAATTAATACTTTTTGTGATAGTCTTTACAGTAATGAAAGTGGCTATTAAGAATTATAATATCATATAGAATTTGAGATGAATTTAGGGATTTACCCGCCAGGATTGACCCGGGAAAGGAATTAAAAAACTGATAAAGTTTTGTTTTTTATTTAGCAATTCACTGATAAAGTTATTTAAAAGAGTATCAATGGTGGACGTGAAAGGCTTTTATTCAATATGCTTTTGAGTTTTATCCTTCTTTGCTTTTAGTGAGGGTATAAATGTCATTTGACGACATTGGGAAAATAAGAAAGAATTGCGCAGTATTTAACTATTTTAGAAATTTTGTAATTATAATTAATTACCATAAAACAGTAAAAACAATTATTAATTTGTCAAATAAAATACAGATTTGAGCCAAACAAAACAGGAATTAGCGTTAATATATGTATAAAAATAATCAATACTCAGTTAATAAGCAGTAACAGTATTAATCAGGCAATGAACTTTATATACAACCAAGAGTTTATTGCGAATAAACCGGAAAATAGATTACCGAATTTTATTGAACCGGTTTACCTTAATAAATGGAGTTATAACTATTTTGTTTTCAAAAATATCAAAATTTCACAAATTTGTTGAGCTAAATACAAAAATTATGATTCAAGTCAATATAAAAAACTTTGGATTAAAATGAATTCTTTATAAATTTCATCAATCCAAGAAAAAAAATGAATATAAATTTGTGATAATAATTAGTAGGAACGTGGGTCCCACATGCTGACTACGTTGACCATAGTCAATTTGGTTACTGTTTATTTATTTCTAAGTGAAAGTCTATTTTCAGAAGAATCTGAGAGTTAAGGGGTTATAGTGCAAATAAAACAAACTAGATCTTATTAAGTGATAAACTAATTAATTTGGTGTAATCAGCACTAAACATTCGTTAAGTTAGAATTAGTCGACCCTTAAATCTCATTAGCTGCAGACTTGGTCTACACTGTTTAACTGCACTCAAATAATTACAATTTGAACGTAAATTATGCTAAAAAAATTAGATAAAAATGCAAGTTGATAGATCATGTAACAATTAAATACAATAAATATACATAAATAAGCATACACAAAAATACTTTCTCGATTCTTTATTAATTTATGTTTTAGAAATAAAATTTGTTTATTTTTAGTTGATATTTTAATATTTCTATGCAAAATTTATTGCACTTTTGGTATTTTTGACTATTTAAATTATACAAATTGATTTGTGATTGGTTAAAATATTTTAGAAGTTGTGATAAACTATATTTTTCTTTGAAAAAAATAAAAGATTAAAGATTTCTTAATATGTGTGAAATGCCTAAAACATCAAGTATAAAAAATATAGAGTACATAAGTAAATAATAAGTAAATAAAGTGATTCATAAATCAATAAAAAAAAAACAAGAATTGAACAGAGCACATAGAAGCAAGCAAAAGCCAATGGGAAATAGACAAGTGTCCAAGTAAAGATGTTGTTCTCCTCTTAGACCATTATTATTAGTATTCTCTAATGAATTTCTTAACTCAAAAATATTAATAAAATAATAAATAGTGAATAAATGGAGAGAGAAATATTCTTAAATAAGAAATTCAAAATAAGTTTATTGCCACGTGTGAGCACGTAATTGGAAAATTTTAAAAAAAAAATTAAAAATCTAAATAAGGGTTTCTTAAAAAAAAAAAAGGGTTTCTTAAAAAAAAAAAAGGTTTCTTAAAAAAAAAACCTTGATAATCCTGTCTTTAGTCCCTATTATTATCTTCCGTTACAATACTCTCTCTTGTTGCTCTCTGCTTACTTACGTCCTCCATAAGCTAACTTGTGTCTTCTTCTCCAAACTGATAGATATAATCACATATTCATTAGTTAGCTACATACACTTCTTACGTAGTGTGTATTCACTTAAAGATGAGAAAATGTACCCTGCAATAAGAAGATATGTAAACTTTAGTAATCCGATTCGCCTTCTCCTACATACCTCCTTGAGCTGATTGAATCCTACCTGCAACTGATACACATGGGAGTTTTCTTACTATACCTTCATTTTTATGTAAAATTCTACTCATGACCTTGAACTATAGTCTAAAATGAGTGAACATAACACACGTATTAAGAAACTGAAGATGTGAATATGTGTCTATATGATAACTTCTGCAACAAAAGTTTAAGGTTTCTATGTTTCTGTGTATTGAAATTATTGTTCTTAGCATCTGAATAACTATGTTCTGACATGGAATATCAAATTCACTTCAATAAAACGAAAGCAGAGACATACACATAAGAGAAAATAAATCAAATAGTGTTTTCTCCATCTTGCTTATGCTCCTCCTTTGTAATCTCCAGATGAGCTTTTCACAAGTAAAGTCACACATAAGAACACATATATGGGAGTATCAGAACTATATTGGTGTTACCTTAAACTAGTGTCAAGAGGTGTATTGTGGCTCACTGGCTCTTCTGATCAACGTACACACTGCAACCACTTAACCTGTTGCTAATATGTAAAGTAAATCAGACAATAGAAAATCTAAGTTGATATAACATAAATGAAACTATAACAAAAAAACAAAAAAAAAACCCGGATTTTTGTTCTGTAGAAGTCCTTGCTGTTCCTCTCCAAAGCTCCAGTGTTATGATGCTCCATGATACTTCATAGTCCTGACTCTTGAAACAGTTTTAGAAACTATTTGAGAAATAGTTCGAAAGTAACACAAAAATTCGAAGACAGAGACAAACAAACGACCATGAACTTGCTTTGCTTTTGATACTCTTTACATAACTCTGCAATGAGAGGCAATCTGCAAACGTTGAAGAATGCAGCAAACCTGAGAAGCACAAGCATACTCTGTGTATGAAGATTACAGCAAAATCAAAGACTACACAAACTGATAATTTTGATTTTCATGGTTTAACTTTTACACATATACATTCTCATAAAAGTCAGAAAATAAACTACTAAATACCAAAATTCTGAGCTGTTGTTACGTACCTCAACAATTAACAATAGTCTTTAAAACAACTGGTCATCTTCTCCATCCATGCTCCACGAATTTGCTGCATCTAGAAATGGTGACAGATATAATCAGTTATGGAAAACAAGACTAGTTTTATAACAAAGTTCTTCATATAAATGGTTTAGTGACTAAGTGGTTTGTTACCTGCTTATGTAGAAAGACAAGATCTGTTTATATCACTCAACTCCTTTATAGAATCAAACATTTTTAGGAAATATAAAAGAATTGCTCTCTTTTATTAATTTTAAAAAACCTTCTCAAAAAAACAAAAACTCATAACACAATAATATTTCCTAAACTCACTAATACTATCTATTTGATTACTTGCTTACTAAGTTACATTTTAAAGGTTATCTCCAACATTTTCTCTCTTAAGCTTGAAGTGATCTTTGGTGGTGTCTTGAACTTCTATGAACTATCTCATCTTTTTGAATTTGATTCTTCCAAGTGTCTGCTTCCATCCCAAAAGCAATCTAATAAAGTAGCAAAGAAGCTATAACAAGTAAGTATGCATCTCATAATAGTCCCAAAATTAACTTAAGTGTCAAAAAGGGAATCAAGGAGAAGTTGAGAATCATGTAGTTTAACAGCAAGTAAAATCATGGAACCAAAGAGATAAACAATAAACAAAGAGAAAGCAACAAAAAACATAGAGCCATGAAAAGAAACAGTCATGGAACTAAGAACAGAAAAATTCATGGAACAAGGAAAGAAACAAGCACACAAGGAAGGAAGGAAGAAAGGAAACAAACAACCCACAAGGAACAAAGGACAGAAATTAAACAAACATAGAGCCAAATAATGATTCAAGCATAGAGCCAAACAAAGAATCAAGCATGGAACCACGAAAAGAATCAAGCATGGCCAAACAAAGAATCAAGCATGGAACCACAAAAGAACCAAGCATAGAGCAAAAAAAAGAATCAAGCATGGATCCAGACAAAGAATCAAGCATGGAACCAAACAAAGAATCAAGCATAGAGCCAAACAAAGAATCAAGCATAGAGTCAAACAAATAATCAAGCATGGAACCATACAAAGAATTGAGCATAGAGTCAAGCATGGAATCAAGGAAGTTAAACAAACGAAGACATACAAATGTAAAGGAAAGAAGCAGAGAGAAGTGATGAGGAAAGGAACACAAATAAAGACGTCAACAACCAAAGGAAAACAAGCTAGATATGCACATAAGCTTGTATGAATGACATCGATGTATGATAGTATGTGTTCATGTATGTATGAATGTATAAATGCATTTTATGCATATTAGTATATTTGTTGAAGAAGCGTTCTCTGATGAAATCTGTTTGGTACAGAGGAAAAGAGACAACATCATCAAAATGTAGAAGAAAAATCAAAAGACCAAACATGAGATAATATCTTCTAAAAGAGAGAGTACAGAGGATAGAAAGTTGATGATAAAGAATATATTGGGAAGAAGAAGATTAGAATTTCAGAAGAAGAAGAAGAACTAATTTGAAATTTAAAATTTGGAGGAGCCATGTCTGTCTTTTTTGGGTTAGAGCTTGAATTCAAATATGATTAGATCGAATGAGACAGAGAACAGTAGAGAAGAGAGAAAATAAGAACAGAGAAGTTTTATTGTCTCAAGACAAAAATAGCTAACGTCTCCATGGGTACTGATCACTGTTGATTTAACTAAGACTACAAGGAGAGAGTTCAAGAGGAGTCAGAGTTTAACTCAAACTCTTAAACTATTGTTTGGTAGTGACTAACTCTTAAGTATATTTGTTAAACCACCTCCAATGGAAACTCTTAAGATGAGTTCTTATTAATAAAAAATGAAAAAAATAAAAAAGAGAAGAGATAAGTAAGGAGAGGTTCTTATTTAAGAGATTTTAGACTATGTTCAATGCTAGTATTTTAAGTGGGTATCTTAACAATAAAAAAAATCAAAATTAATAAAACAAGAGGTGATAGAAGGATTTGAGTATCTTAAATAAGATACTTAAGATACTCTAACAAGAGTATCTTATCCACTTGTCAATTTAATATTGATCTATTTTTATATTATAGTAAAATAATAATATTTCATCGTTAAGATACTCAATATAAAGATACATACCATTGTACATGCTCTTAGAAAGCCTCTTAGAAATTCATGTGCCACATGGGTTCTTATGAGCGGTCATCTTTTTAAAAAAACAAAATTTAATTATTAAAATAAATAGATTAAATTATTATTAAAATTTATTTTAAGAGACACATATGGTCTCTTACCATTGCAGCTGGTCTTACAACCCAACTAATATATTTAAATAAATTGAGTACTTTAATTTTGGAGAATTTAATACTTAAAGTAAACCAGTTTACAGGAATTGATTCTTCATGGATCAATGTGTTTAACTTTTTTTACACATTTTCTCCTAATCTTTTATTTGAACAAAACCAGATTAAATACGAGTTTTGTTTGACATAATCTGATTCACTTAATTTGTAGATAATAAATATGCAAACAAATTAACACAAAAATAATTTCAATTCATCTTCTTTCCAAACTGAAAAAAATTGAAAATCGAATTAATTAAGTAAAAAAAAACTTGATAGCACATTTCAAAGAGCAAATAATAGGAAGAGATTTAAATTTAAGAAGAAATAATATTTCAAAACAACATTATGAATCATATATATACGGTGTAATCTCTTTAAATTAATATTCTATAAATTAGCATACATTAAAAACTTCAATAAAATAATATAATTTTTATGGTCCTAAATTGAATTTCTGGTTCAGTTAGTATATCGATAAATTAATTTATAAAAATTATTTTAATGTAGTTTCAATATTATTAATTTGTGGAGGTTTAACTGTATATGGAGTTGAGTATACTTGGATATTTGAATTACAGAATTATGATTCTATTTTGTTCGAATTCAGGTAGCGTACAACCGCAAGTTTACCACTCCACCCTGTTTGTATTGGCGTTTCAAACCCAATGTCGTGAATTAATAACATGCTACATGATAACAAATCAATGTGTTTATGATTTCGATTTCCAAAGAAATGAGTAAAATATATTGTTATTAGAGCTCGAAAGTATCTTGGAATGAAATCTCTGAAGTCTCCTACAAAGTCCAGTATGAAACACAAAGTAGCATACTAATGTTACGTACATGTATATAAATGGATAAGCCATTAATTATTAATATGAAGACAAAATAAGTCTAATAAATTCTAGTGAACGACGGTAACATTATAGCCAACGATAGCATCACCAGTCTTAGGATCGAACCAATTAGTCTGAGCAATAGCGTAGCCGCGAGCCATTCGGAACATTCCTGTGCCACCAACAATAGGCATTTCTCGAACTAAGTTCATTGCTGGATTTTTACCAATCATGCTTATGGTACTGTCTTTGTATGGACCATCCTCAAAGCAGAAACTCATCGCCATGATCAAACCTAACTCTTTTTGACCTGTCCCATTAAAACAAGTTTTGTATTCATGTAATAAAAATTGCGTCCTCCTTCAGTTATTGTAATAAGCATTAATATACTACAAGAATATTTTATGATCTCATTTACAAAAATAAAAAAGAATATTTTATGATCTGGAAGAAATTCCCAATCTAAGTAATCTATCATAATTTGTTCGTATAGTTTACTACTTATTTTTCTCTCTACATCCCAATCTAATATTTATGTTGTGTTAAGTAGCAATTAACAAAAATCACGTAAAACTTCCAAATATATAGTTACAAAAAATCTCCAGAATGTCACGAATTTGAGATTTAGCAGCTGTAACCTTAAATATTAGCTCTCGGCTATAGAAAAAAAAATTAGTTGAACATATCTCATCAGAAATCCGTCGAAGTTTTTTAACTAGGTAGAAGTTTTGTTGGTAATTCATCAGAAATTTTGTGTAATCATCATAAATCCATCTAAATCTTATTTTCTATTAAATTTTTAGAAAGGAATTCCGTCGAAAACTTATCTATTAAGTTTTCGACTGATACAATATCCATCTGAAATAACTGTTCATTAGTTTTACTAAATATTTTTAAAGGTAGTTTCTTATATACACATACATACGTACCTGAGGAACCATAAAGGCCTTGCGCTCGACCAATGAGCTTAGATTTAGGATCCGAAGTTTCAGTGAGAGCATCATCAACCATGAAAATAGCTCCAAACAACGTCGGAGATTTGTCAGTGGCGTTTCCCTCAGCCACCTTTACGGCGGTTGGATTATTGCCACTTAAAGTATCATGGAAATAGAATTGAAGGTTTGTAACTTTCTCCTTCCCTGATTCGTCTAACCGATTAGCCCAACTGTATAGTCTTGATCCTTGAGTAACTAGTGGCATTATTGTTATTAAGACAATGACTAGCATTGTTAAGACAATATGATCTTGTGTTTTTGTCATTGTTGGGGTTTAAACTGTAACAAAGTGTTTGTATAATGAAAGAAAACTGAGCTTTCTGTGAGTTTATTTATAGGGAATTGTAATTTAATTTACATGATTCACTTTCAAGGTCCAAGTTTAGTTGAACCAAACTGATAAAGAATTTTTCAATTAGAAACATAAAAATAGTCTGAAAACAAATGTAACAAAGTCAGCATGTAGGTGGGTAAATGGTTCACCTAATAAATTAATTTGTTTGAAATAACTAAATCAAAAAGTTCTTATGTTATTGCATTTGGTTAACCTACTAAACTCTGAGATTCAGCTATGTAACAGTGCTTATGATATCTTCTAAATGTAAATTCATTGTTTTCAATGCAATTCAAAACTTTTAACTTTTCTTTCTCACTCAATATATTTTCTAGAGGTATAGAAATCTGAACTTCATTAAGAACAAGAAGACAGAGTTTTAAATTAAAAAATTTAGTCTTTATTAGTTTCTAAACTTCGATTCCTAATGATTCAATATTTTTGTGAGGAAGAATTAACTTGGGGATCTCTGAGGATTCGTCAATGGTGTTAGGAAGTTTTGATGATTTCTTCTTTGAAATTCAGAAGAGATACAATTCAGAGCAGGAAGTGAAGCAAAATCTCTTAAGAGAAAAGGAATGTTCAGAGAGATTACAGAGAAAAGAGAGATATATCTCTACTTTGGTTAACACATGAAGAATTAGTACCTATTGCAGCAAAATATATGTAGAAACTGATATAATGCAGAAAAAATGTTACTGACCTGTGGAAAATACTTGACACAAGTCCTTACCTGAATGGAGCTGTAAGAAGTAAAAGAAACCAACCACCAAAGACAATCGAGCTGTCTCCAAGCTTTTCCAAACATAGACAGTGCGGTCGGAATCTCTTTAGCATATACTGTAATTAGTCCCACATCGTTAAGGTACGAAGACGCGGCCATTTTCCGTGGTGTATAAAAGAGGTGTTAAGCCCAACTTCCAATTCATACCTTTCTCGGCCTTTTGGCTAAGATCAAGTGTAGTATCTGTTCTTATCAGTTTAATATCTGATATGTGGGTCATCGGCCCACACGATATTAACTCTATTTTTTAAGGGTAAAAGTCCAACAAGATAGCTTGCTATCTGGGCTTTTGCGAATCGCTCATGTCTTGCACTACTGCATGAGCCTGGTTCACCCCATCAAAAGTAAGTCCAATCTTCCAGTGGCTAGATTTATAGATGAAGCAAATAAAACATGCTCAATATGAATGTAAAGTTGTTTCGTTTGAGTTTGCTTTTAATTATTCAATTATTCATTTCAAATCAATGTTTTCGTTTTTTTTTTGTTGATTTATTTTTATAATTTTATTGCTTTTTAAAACCTTTAGCAGAGCATTTTTACCTATACATTCTTCAAAAATATAGTGAGAAATTAGAGAAAACTAAAGCGAACAATGTAATGCTCATTCTTCCTCAAGCCGAGGCAAGCACATTTCATGACTTTGTAGTTTAAAATAATAAAGTTAACGAGTTTTAGATAATAAATAAATTTCACATTAGTATTTTCTAATAACAATGCTATTCCACGATGAAGGACAACCATTAAAGTCAATACTCAGTAGGTAAATCTCTTTCTTAAATTTAACCAATGCCATGATATCCTGTGATGTAATAAAATTCTGGACAGATTCATCCAAATAATTCCCCAAATGCTTCAGTAAAAAATTGTTGTGAATATCTCAAATTAAATACAAAATTTGAGAAAAAAATAGGGCAACTATGCCCATAACAAAAAAAAAAAAGAAAAACCCTAAAATTATGAATCAAGTAAACTTAAATTGCTAAAAATGAAAAACTTTGTATTAAAATGAATTCTGTAAATTTCATCAATCCAAGAAACGATACTGAATATCTAGAAGAAACTAAATACTGTTTATTCATTTTTAAAGTGAAAGTATATTTTCAGAAGAAACTGAGAATTAAGAGTGTATTCAACCTATTAACCAAAACATGGGTTGTGCCGTATAAAAAAACAAAATATAGGCTGTAAAATTATTTTGCATTCTCCAAAAATCAAGTGTTGATAAATAGGATAATTAAATTTATTTATGAAAATCCTGAAAACATTATGAAAAATTTAAAAGTCTTGAGTGAAATAATTTTTTTTGAAATATATATTAGGTTATATTCCCGGCGCGTTAAGTTGGAATGATATGGTTGACATTTTACTAAGTTTGATAAGTACATTGTCAAATCTGGATATTGAGCTGAACGAAATATATCTTTTAGGAGTCTGGCTCTTTTGGTACAAATATATATGCTATTTGTGGTCAAGTTTGGAAGATTCCTTGTCAAGCTAAGATTAGCCATTTTATGTGGAATGCCTTATCATGACATGTTGCGGTTGGTCCGAATTTGGCTCGTTGAGGAATTTATTGTGATGTATCATGCGCTTGGTGTGGTTTTTCTTAAGAATCATGTCTTATTTAAATGCCCTCATGCAGTTCAGAAATGGGCTCTCTCTCGGGTTATGACGCGTGTTGGAGATATTCCTGTATCATCAGTATTTGTCAATTTGATTTTCTTTTTAGGTGGGTTCCCATGGATATTGATAAAAAGAGCTTTCTATGAGTTTTATTGTTCATCTGAAAAGCACAAAATGATAAGATATTTTCTTATATTGACCGGGATCCTTAGGATGTGGTCCGTCATGGTGAAGATGAGTATGCGTCTGGGACACTTCTTAATGCTAGGCACACCTAATGTACACGTATTTTAACATATTTTAGGAGCCATTTTTAGTTCATTTTTCATACATATATGTTGCATTTACATTACATCCGAGTCATATGTAGTTTGTTCGCGCATGTTACATTTGCATAGCATATACATTGCATTTGGAGCTATTTTCAGGAAGTTTGGACTTGGATCACGAAGCCACGTCAACACGACTTGGATCATGAAGCCACGTCAACGCTACTTGAATCACGAAGCCACGTCAATGCGAATCGGATCACGAAGCCACGTCAATGCGACTTGGATCACAAAGCCATGTCAACGGGACTCAGATCACAAGGCCACCTAGCGAGACTCGGATTGGCATCTAACGGGACTCGGATTGGCACCTAGCGGGACTCGGATGGTGTTTTGAATCACCTTTCACGGGCCGATTCCACTGCACCATTGACGGCCTAATAACTTGACTCGACCACGAAGTCGAGTCAACTATCTTTCTTAGTTTTTTCGTTTTACATTTTAGGTTTAATAGGGGATTAGTATAAATACCTCCTTGATATTACAAAGACATCATCTAAGTTTTTACCGCTGCTTTAGAAACCATTTGAGTTTTTCATTGTTGTAATTTCAGAACAAGAATTCTAGTTCGTTTTATGATCTTTTAATTCAGTTTCAGTTCGCTTTCATCTTAAGTTTACTTTCTAAATTTTATTATCATGCCTTCCACTTTGATTGTTTTTTTTATTGTTTCACCCATGATTTATGAGTAGCTAACTTTGGGTTCCTGAGGGAACGGATTAGAGTCCTTAAAGTTGCCTAAGTCGCTTAAGAGTGGAATAATATGATACCTTTATTTCAGTGTTATTAATGTTTGTTCTTTTCTTATCAATTGAAACATGATCTTAGATATTTAGCTCCCGATGTTTACTCTTCACTGCATTTTGTTCCGATGTTTACTCTTTACTTCACTTTGTTTCGTTGTTTACTTTTCATTTTTACTTTCGTTTTCCGTTGTTTGAATTGCTCACTTAGGTTGATAGATAACAAACCATTACATCGATTTCGCTTGAATTAGTGTAGTCTATCACATTTTAATTGCTAGTTACACTCTCACTTCGATTGACACCTATTATACTACATCGACACTTCAGTATAATATGATTTGAATACCAAAGTAAAATCTTGTTATCAACACCCAAGATGGAGATGATCTTTATCTTTATAGTCAAGTTGTACATTTCGACCATGAGTCTTCGTCTACGCCCTTAGTGACGGCCCCTGCTTTCACATAGTATAGGTGCTTCATAGATGCATCATGGAAGGAATCAAAACTCTATTCGGGTCCAGGTTGGTTATGCTCCCCAATGGATGTTGAGGAGAGAGTTTTGGAGCGCGAAGTATCCCGCGCAGTCTATCCCTTCTTCATTATGAGTTTGAAACTTTGTTGTGGGTGATGTCTTCCCTTCTCTCTCTCCACCATGCTGAAGATGATATATAATCCTGGAGTATGGCCGATTTTTGCTCCATTCTTGGAGGAATTCAATATGCTTCAGAGTCTCTTCGGATTTGTATTGCTATCTTTGATTTCAAGATCGTTGAATCACAAAACTGATTTCTTGAACCCGTAATGTTAGAGAGCTTTCGAGGAATCAAACTTTTGTTGATTATATTCCCGAACACTGGCTTTCCCATTTGGTTCAATACTAAGAGTTAAGTTGGAAAAAAATTAAAAAAGAAGTTACTAAGTCTCATTTTATTTTATATATAAATTCTTTTTCTGTCAATGTTGGGAGATAACTAGCCAACTCATTAACCAAATTTCCTACATAATGTAGGTTGGCCAGTCTATTAACCACATTTTTCTAGACTAAATGTCGTCTTCTAATATATATAAAATGATTAAATGTCCATATAAAAAGTGATTTAATCAAAAATATACATACATATTTATGGAACAAAATCTCTCTACTCTCAATTACATCAAATGATTCTAATCATCATAATATATAAAATACCTAATTGTAATAATGATCATCGCACTAAACTGTTGTGTGACGGGTTAGATTTGGTTAATATTGTTTAAGTGCACTGAAATTAATAACTAAAATTTGAATGTATATTATGCTAAAAAATTAAATTAAAAAATTGCAAGTTGATCATGTAACAATTATTAAAAAAACAATAGATATACATATAATAAGGAAATGAATCCATAAATAAATAACTAAATCAATAAATAGATAGGTCAATCAATAAATAAATAAATCAAAAAATAAATATAACAAGAATTGAACAGAGAAAAAAGCAAATGAAGCAGAGAAGAGAGATCAAGTAAACACATTAAACACTAAAGCAAAGAAAAAAACAGAAAAGTAATGAATCAAAGAAGATGTTGTCCTTAGTCTATTACCTTCTTACATTACAAAAATCTTTGTTGTTGCTCTCTGCTTACTATGTCCTCCTTCCTATGAGTTGTGTCTTGTTTTCAAACTGATAGATATATTTAGATACTTATCTTGGATTTGTTGTCGAATCTTCGTATAGGTTTGTCTTGGGCTTTTCTTATCTTGTCTAATATTGACTACGCACTCTTAAAGTTTCTATGTATTCGAAATTATTGTTTTGATTTTGTTATTAGCCTCATAATACTATGTTTTAACATGGAATTCATATTCATTGCAACAAAGAGAACGCAGAGACATACACATAAAAGAACAAAAATCAAATAGTGTTTTCTCCATCTTCCTTTAGCCCTTCTGTCATCTCCACCTTCACTTGTCTCCAGTTGAGCTTTCCAGAGCTCTAAAAATGACCTCATAAATAAGAATATATATATGGGAAGTATGAATTCAAATAACAAAATATCAGAATCGTTATGTTGTTACCTAAAGTAGCATCCAGAGGTATTGTGGCTCACTGGCTCTTCTGATCAACATACGCACTGCAGAAAGTAAATGATTATTAAGTTCATTAGAACATGATAACATGAATGAACATAAAAAAAAACCAGATTTATCCTGCAGAAAGTCTTTGCTGCTCCTCTCCAAAGTTCCAGTGTTATGCTCCAAGGTACTTCATAATCTGAAAACAATTTAGGAAACGAAATCAGAAATACTTTACTATACAGAAATTTGAAGACATGCGAGCAAGAACTTCCCTTGCTTTGGTATTCTCTATGCATAAACACTGCATTGAGAGTTGCAAACGTGGGAAGAATGCAACCCTGAGAAACAAAAACTATAATGTTAAAAACTCTGTATACGAATTACAACAAAAGCAAAGACTACAAACTAGTAATCTTTTATTTCATGGTTTTAAATTTAAAATCATAAAAATCAGAAAATAAGCTACAAAACTCCACAAACCATGAAAATAACGTCGGAGATCTGTCAGTAGCCTTTACGGCGGTTGGATTATTGCCACTTAAAGTATCATGGAAATAGAATTGAAGGTCTGTAACCTTTCTCCTTTCCTGATTCTTCGAGCCGAGTAGCCCAACTGTATAGTCTTGATCCTTGAGTAACTAGTGGGATTATTGTTTTCGCCATTGTTGGGGTCTAAGTTGTAACAAAGTGTTTTGTGGAATGAGTTCTTGGTGAGTTTATTTATAGGGAATTGTAATTTAATTTGCTTCACACACAAACACTATAAACTTGGCAAGACAGAATAACTACTTTTATCTGCTTCACACACAAACACTATTTAACCCAAACAAAACAAAAGTAGGAAGTTCAAGCCGAGAAAAACACAGAACTACAAATTCGAATATTAAATTCAAAGAGCTCAAAAATTCATAATATAATGGGGAATATTGAAGGTTACCGAATTGCATACAACACAATTGCAAGCCTTTGATGTAGATCAAACCATAAGCACTTCAATGTTTGTCTGTTCTTCTAGCTTTGAAGAACCTCTCTCTGATTGAGATCAACTCCTTTCTAGCTTCCCCCGTTGCCAACCTGTTCGTAGGAGTTTCTTCACAACACCTAAGTCCCACTTCCAAAATCTGAGTCAAGCACTCAGCCACAGGGAAACCAACTCTGAGGCCAACCTGATGTCTGCAATGTCTAATACTCTTTCCGGAAGTGCTGATTTTGTGTAGTTGTGAAGGGTGAAGTTTCCTCCAAATTCTTTATTGGTTGGTCTTTTTCCAGTGAAGATTTCCAAAAGAAGAACTCCAAAGCTATACATATCACCATGTATTGATGGTTGTCCTCCCATTCCATATTCTGCATCATATTTTGCAAAAAGAATTTTGGAGTAAGATAAGAATAAAATGATTTTTTCATTCAAATCTTACAAATGTTTGATAGTTTTACCTGGTGCGACATAGCCAATGGTTCCTCTGATGTCAACTGAGCTTAATTGATTATAATAAGATTCCTGGTCGAGTTTAAGAAGAAACCGAGCTAAACCAAAGTCACTAACATGGGCAGTGCAATCATTGTCTAGGAGGACGTTGCTTGGCTTAAGATCACAATGAGCTATAGGTTCATGGCAATAAACATGAAGATAATCCAAAACAGAAGCCACGTCTATGGCTATGTTAAGCCTTTCAAAAAGTGTCAAGGTTCTTGAGGGCCTATGAATCTCTTCCACTTCCTCCGGGTGCAGCCATACATCTAGGCTACCATTTGGCATGAACTCATAGATTAGAGCTTTGAATTCATTTCCTTGAAAATCAATACTCGAACAAGCAGTCAATAATTTCACAAGATTTCGATGTCTTATGTCCTTGAGGATTCACATTCTGCCACAAAACTCTTCATTGCTCCATGTCTCTTCAAGTTAAGAACTTTGACTGCAACAACCATGTCCTCTGTACAGAGAAATGCCTTAAACACAGTACCAAAACTACCTGACCCAATCAAATTTTTCAAAGAAAAGCCATTTGTCGCAGTTCGAATAACTCCATAACTTATTTTCTCATGAAACACCTCCAACGTTGAAGGAGTTGAATTATTAGTATTGTGGTTCTCCTTTCTCTTTCTGAACCAGCATAAACAAATTGAAACTATGGAAAACAACAATAAAATTGCTATGCCTAGGCTAACCCCGATCATAACCTTTTTAAATTGAGAATGAGACTTTTTCTCCATGAGTGGTGGTTGCACAAGACATAGCTTTAGTTGAAAATCTTTGATGCCTCCACAAAGGTCTTTGTTTCCAAACAAGGAAACCTTAGTAGCATTCTGAAAAATTCCTTCTATTGGCACTCTTCCTTCAAGATTGTTGTTAGATACATTGAGATATTCCAACAAGGAGAAGTTTGCAAAATATTCAGGTATACTTCCAGAGAGAATATTATTCGAGAAATCAACCACCTTAAGTCCCACCAACTTACTTATGTCTGGAATGGCTCCATCGAAAGAATTTTCGTTCAAATAAATTTCTTCAACTGAGAGACAACTTCCTAAAGTCTTTGGAAGTTTGTCTGATAATTTATTATGTGAAACATCAAGCCTTTGAAGATTTTGAAGTTGTACAACACCTTTTTGTAGAGAGCCAGTGAAGAAATTATGTGACATGTTAATGGCAATAAGGGATGAAATTTTAAAATTTCTAGAGGTATTGTCCCTTTCAACTGATTAAACCCAATCCTTGAATTCTAACAAGGTGCTACAGTTACCAATACTTGAAGGAACAATTCCTTCAAAATTATTGTTGGACAAACTGAAGTTTAGTAACTGAGTGATGTTGCCTATAAAAGATGGTATCTCTCCTGACAACCTATTTGATTGGAGATATAATTTCTCCAAAGTTGAAAGCTTGCCAAGAGAGGTTGGGAGTGGTCCAGTCAACATATTATCTTCTAAGCTAAGTGCTAGTAGCCTCTTGAGATTACCAATGTCATGAGGAATACCTCCATATATGAAATTCTTATAAAGGTATAAATAAGAGAGGTTCACAGATAGATTGGCAATAGAAGTAGGCAACTCCCCCCCCCAACCTATTGTGACCAACATTTAGAAAGTATAGTTGGGTGCAGTTAGTCAGAGCTCCAAGAAAATCAAGATCACCTGAAGAGTAACTTCCTAGAGAATTACCATAAAGATAAAGATTTTGCAAATTCTTTAGTTTCCCAAGAGTTTGAGGAATACTTCCTGTGAAATTGTTATAATAAATAGCAAAGGCTTGAAGATTTGAGATATTGGATAGTGATATTGGAATGTCTCCTGTGAGATTATTCGGCCCAATTTCACAGATTTGAAGTTTTGGTAACAGATTACCAAAATCAGATCTTAACTTCCCAGAGAAATTATTATCAAAAGTGCTTAGAACTTGAAGTGAGGAAAAATTGTAGATTGCTTGAGGAAAAAATCCCGAAAAATTGTTTATGTATAAAACATAAACCTCCAACTGATTGAGTTTTGATATATCACCTGGAATTTCTCCTTCCATATTGTTTGCTCCAAAGTTAAGATATCTGAGAGATGTCAAGTTTCCTATAGATGCAGGGAATTTCCCTTTTAGCTTGTTAATTTGAAGATCTAAAAGAACGAGGTTCGTCATTGACCCTAGTTCTGAAGGAACATTTCCTCCAAGATTGTTTTCAAATAGATGAAGTTCCAACAATCTAGAGCAGTTAGATAATCCGGCCGGAATCGCTCCTCCAAGATTATTTGAGCTCAAAAACAAGTATTCAAGTCTAAACAAGTTTCCAACCTCTCGAGGGATACTCCCACCAAAAGAATTACTAGATAAATTAAGGAGTCTAAGAAACGAAAGATTACCGATGGATGGTGATATCACTCCACCTAATTGCATTTCTCCGAGATTTAGATGAGTAATTCTTCTGTACTTGCGACCACATGTAACCCCCTCCCAGTTGCACAAAGGGAATGAGTTATTCCATGAAGACAAGACAGATCTTCTGTCTTCAGAAACTTGAGACTTGAACTCCAACAACGCTTGCTTATCACTTTCATCACTAAAACGATAAGCTTCAAGTAAGATGAGAGCACTAAAAGCAAGTAAAAGAAATAAACTTAAGCTTCTCATTTCTTATGTATTTTTGCTGCTGAATAGCTTCTCACTTTGTTAGAAAATACATATAAAGAACGAAGCAATTGAAAAATGCGTTTTAACATATAACATAATTTGAAGCATAATAGAGATTACAAAACGACTCACAACCACAGAGAATATTGCCCATATAATGGGTTTGGACATATGTAAGTGGCTGTATTATTTAGCCCATAAGATCAG
>JAKUCM010001329.1:0-13500 GCA_023374145.1 Lepidium sativum | reverse complement strand
GAATGGCCACACAAGTGTGATAAAAATCACTTGATAAACCAGTTTGATCCGTTGAATATGACACACCAAGAAATATCGAAAACTTCACAAAGAACAAAAGAGACTCACTCTCAAATTTATTGATAAAAAAAAGTTGGATCCTCACAAATGAGAATTACATGAGTTTATAAAGAACAAGAATGACTCTCTAGATTCCTCTACACTTATTGAATGTCTAAAATATGAAGAGTAAAGACTACTAAGTAAAAGACAAGTAAATGTCACAATTTACTATGACTTAGAATGAGAAGGACTCTTGAACTTTTGGCCTCCAAAATATCTTTTAGTCTTCCAAATTCGTCACTATTCATGGGTTGAACTTTAAGACTTGATTTAGGACTTCTCATGGACTTGTAGAAGGCTCAAAGTGGTTTGGACTTGACAAGTATAAAGTCCAATGGATTTCTTATGTTGTTCTTGTCCAAAATGCCTTGAATAAATCCACAAATGCTCTCCTTGATTTGTTTAGCCCCGTGATCTTGTAATTGGACCGAATGGAATCTCCAAAACTCTCTCATGATTTTCATTGCTTAGCTCCAAGTTCTCCATGATTTTCTTACTTCCTCTTGAAAAGGATTTTGACCTCAAATCAGGTTCATCTGCATCAAAAGGAATCAAGTCAGAAATGTTAAAGCTAGAACTGATTTTGTACTCACTTGGCAAGTCTATCTTGTAGGCATTTTCATTGATCTTTTCTTAGAATCGAAAATGGACCAATGGCCCTTGACATTAGCTTAGACTTCCTTTGAGCTGGAAATCGTTCCTTCCTCATGTGAACCCAAACTAAGTCTCCGGGTGTAAAGCTCTTCTCACGCCTTCCTTTGTTGGCTTGCTTTTGATATTGCTTAGTCTTTTGCTCAATGTTAAACCTCGTTTTTTCATGAACCTTCTTGACCATCTCAGCTTTCTTTTTCCTGTCTAAGTTCACAAGCTCATTGAAAGGTAAAAGGTGATAAATCCAATGGAGTTAAGGGATTAAAACCATACACAATCTGAAAAGGGGAAAAGTTAGTAGCCGAGTGGATGGAATGATTATAAGCAAACTCAACATGAGGCAAGCAATCTTCCCAAGTTTTGATATTCTTTTAATTATAGCACGCAACAAAGTGGATAAAGTCATGTTGACTACTTCAGTTTTTCCATCAGTTTGTGGATGACAAGTAGTAGAAAACAATAACTTTGTCCCTAACTTAGCCGGCAAAGTTTTCCAAAAATAACTAAGAAACTTAGCGTCTCGATCTGAAACAATCGTCCTAGGCATGCCATGTAAACGCACAACTTCCTTAAAAAAACAAATCAGCAACAATCGTCCTAGGCATGCCATGTAAACGCACAACTTCCACAATTTATTTTCATAGAATAGAAAACCCTCATGAAGATGAAAATTTCCATACACATTCTTCACACAAGTCCTAAACACTTCTTGAAAGTCAATGTTAGTTTCATATAACTCTTTAATGTGCTCAAAACCAAGAACCTTAGCATCAACAGTAGATAGTAGTGCATATCTTCTTGATAACGCATCAGCCACAACGTTTTCTTTTCCTTGCTTATATCGTATGACATAAGGAAATGTTTCTATAAACTCCATCCAACGAGCATGTTATTTTTTAAGTTTCTGTTGACCCTGCAAGTGTTTCAAAGACTCATATCCGTATGAATCACAAACTCCTTTGGCCAAAGATAGTGCTCCCATGTTTGCAAAGCTCTAACCAAAGCATACAACTTCTTGCAATAAGACGGATAATTTAGAGTTGCTCCTCCAGGCTTCTCACTAAAGTAAGTGATTGGCTTCTCATCTTGCATAAGCACAACTCCAATGCCTACACCTGATGCATCACATTCAATCTCAAATGTTTTTAGAAAGTTAGGCAAAGATAAAAGTGGTGCATTGGTGAGTTTTTCCTTAAGTTGTTGGAACACAGTTTCTTGAGCTTCTCCCCATTTGAATCCAATATATTTCTTGATCACTTCAGTAGTGGGGGCAGCAATAGTGCTAAAATCACGAACAAACCGTCTATAGAATCCAGCAAGGCCATGAAAACTTCGAACTTCTCCTACGCTTTTAGGACTTGGCATTCTCGGATTGCTCTCACTTTCTCCTCGTCTACTTGAATGCCCTGTGCACTTACAACAAAGTCTAGAAACACAAGGTTATCCGAACAAAAGGTACACTTTTTCAAGTTAGCATATAGCTTTTCTTTTATTAGTACACCTAAAACCGATTTCAAATGCTCATTGTGCTCTTCCAAAATTTTGCGAAAAACCAAAATATCATCAAAGTAGACAACCACAAACAAACCAATAAAATTTCTCAAAACATGGTTCATTAACCTCATGAACGTGTTGGGTGCATTAGTTAATCCAAAAGGCATGACTAACCACTCATAAAGACCATGTTTTGTTTTAAAAGTTGTTTTCCATTCATCACCCTCTTTCATTCGAATTTGGTGATATCCACTCTTAAGATCAATTTTAGAAAAGACACAAGAACCATGCAGCTCATCTAACATATCATCTAAGCGAGGAATTGGGTGTTTATACATTACCGTGATATTATTAATGGATCTACAATCAACACACATGCGCCAAGTTCCATCCTTCTTAGGAACTAGAAAACGGGCACGACACATGGACGCATGCTCTCACGGATATATCCTTTCTCCATCAGCTCACTCACTTGTCTTTGCAACTCCTTGGTCTCTTCCGGATTGGTTCTATAGGCTTGACGGTTTGGAATGGATGCTCCGGGTACAAAGTCTATTTGATGCTCAATCCCTCGGATTGGAGGTAGACCACTAGGGTTCTCATCCGGAAATACATCTCCAAAATCCTGCAACAAAGAAGAAACACCTTTAGGCAAAACCGGGGTCAAGGTTAGTAGAACTCATAAAGATCTCTTTGAACATAAGTACAAATATAGGCTGATGTAAAACCAAAGCTCTCTTTATCTCACTTGACCTCACAAAAATTTTTTGGTGTTTTCTCTCTTTTCTCTCTTTGTGTGTTTCACTCTTAAGCTCACTTTTTCGTGTTTCTCTCTCAATCTCACTCTCTTTTTGGTTTTTTTTGTGTTTGAGTCACTCATAGCTCTCTCCTCACGTCGCTTTAGAAACAAATAATCTTGGGAAGATCTCATTAGGAGTCATAGGAACAAGTGTAACAATTTTCCCCTACAACCAAATGAATGCTTGTTGGTGAAACCATCATGAACAACTTTCCGATCAAACTGCCACGGTCTCCCAAGAAGAATATGCCCAGCCTCCATTGGCACAATATCACAAATCACCTCGTCCTTATACTTCCCAATGCTAAATGGAACCACAACTTGATTTGACACTTTGAGTTCTCCAAACTCACTTAACCATTGAAGCTTATACGGCTAGGGATGTTTTCGAGTAGTCAACCCCAGTTTCTCGACAAGTGTAGTACTCGCCACATTCGTACAACTCCCTCCATCAATTATAAGACTACACACCTTATCAAGAAAAAGACATCGCGTGTGGAATAGATTCTCACGTTGCACGTTCTACTCTAGTTTACCTTGCACACTCAAAGACCTTCTAGCTACCAAAAGATCACCTTTGGTTGCAGGTAACCCCAGCTCATCTTTAGATGACATGGAATCTGAAACAACTTCTTCCTTAGCTTCGTACTCTCCATTGACTATAAGTATTATGGCCCTCTTGTTTGAACATTCATTTGCATGATGTTCCCTACCATGACACTTAAAACATTGCACATCACGATTTATTGTAGAAGAGGGTTCAACTTTACCTTTGACCTCTTGTCGGCTAGTATTTGGTTTAGATTCAAACTTTGGTTTTGGAACAATTTTGTCTTCACGTAAGTAGCTAGGACATTGAGTAATAGAACTCATGCCATAAGTTTGACGTGTGCTACCCTTCTTCTTGAGCTGTTGCTCCACCAAGATAGCCTTATGCAACATATCTTCCAATTTCACATAGTGTTGCATCTCTACTCGGTCTTGGATCTCACGATTCAAACCGCTAAGAAATCTGGCCATGGTAGCCTCGTGATATTATTCTATATTGGCTCTCATTATAATTATTTCCATCTCTTGAAAATAATCCTCCACACTTCGGTTGCCTTGCACCAATCTCCTAAGTTTTTGATGTAACTCTCGGTGATAGTGACTAGGAACAAACCGTCGTCTCATCAAGGTTTTCATGTCTTCCCAAGTCTCAATGGTCTTTCTTTATTTCTTCTCCTGCTTGTCACCACTTGATCCCACCAATTAATAGCATAATCAGAAAATTCAGTGGCTGCAACTCGTACCTTGTTTAGCTCGGAATAGTTTTGATAATCAAAAACGAGTTCAATCTTTTTCTCCCATTCGAGATAGGCATCTGGATCGTTCTTTCCTTGAAATGATGGAATTTTCAGCTTAAGTCCCCCCTGAATTATCTTCAGCCCGACCTCTTTCTTCCCTAGCTCGTCTAGGTCTCCTTCGACTCAAGGTAGATGAGTGTCCATCTCGACCATAGTAGTCAACACCGCCTCTTTGTACTTCGGCCGGTGGTGGATCTCCTTGTACGTTAGGCAGCCGAGTTTGTTGCCTAAGTGTTATCTCATTTTGAACTTGATCGAAACGTTCATTGACTGCTTCCATCTCAACTCTCAACAAACGGGTCATCTCTCCCATCAAAGCTTGAATTTGGAGATTTGGAATTCCTTGTATTTGCTCACCCTCCGGATTGTCGTTTTACATACTTAGAACCTATAAGAAAAAGAATATTCAATAGAAAAATGCCTCATAATCTCTCAAGTGTTTGACACACAAGTGTTTCCCTCAAATTATTGGCTTTTCTCTCAAATGTTCTCACAACCTTACGTCTTTTTCCTCTATTTTTTTTGAATTTCAAAATGTTCTTATAGAACTAATCAAAGACTCTTTGATTTGTTTTCCCCAAGGGTCAATGATCTAACAAGTATCACACAACTCAAGTATTAGATAGATCTTGGTACACAAACAAACAACGAACAATATCTTTTTTTATATATAAATAATAGAAGATGAATTTTTTTTTTCTGTTTTTTAATATATTCCTTTTCTTTTTGCTTTTTTCTAATTAATTTTAAAATAAAATATGAAAGATAGAAGTTGGAAATATATAAGATGAAAATATGGAAGATGAAAAGATAGAAGATGAAAAGATAGAAGTTGGAAAAACAGAAGATGAAAAGATAGAAGATTAAGAGATAGAAAATGAAAAGATAGAAGTTGGAAAGGTCGAAGATGAAAAGATAGAAGATGAATAGATAGAAAATCAAAAGATTAACTAACTTCTAAGTGTGCTCTGATACCAAATGACATGGAATCCCGAAGGAATCGTCACTCCAAGTTGTAAAGGATAGTCCTTGGTCTTGAAAGAACTTGAGTAACCCCCAGCTTAAGTATATCAAACCTAAGATTGTTGTTGTTTCAACTCGCCTTCAATTAAGCAAGGTGGTGGAACCACAGAATGTTGACTCGAGTAGCCCCCACCTTTAGTATATTAAACCAAAGATTATTGCTGTTTCGACTCGCCCCTTCACGCCAATGGCTAGGAATGACCACACAAGTGTGATGAAAATCACTTGATAAACCAGTTTGCTCCATTGGATATGACACACCAAGAAAGATCGAAAAGTTCACAAAGAACAAAAGAGAATCACTCTCAAATTTATTGATAAAAAAAGTTGGATCCTCACAAATGAGATTCCTCTAAACTTATTGGATGTCTTAAATATGAAGAGTAAAGACTACTAAGTAAATGACAAGTAAATGTCACAATTTACTATGACTTAGAATGAGAAGGACTCTTGAACTTTTGGCCTCCAAAATATCTTTTAGTCTTCCATATTCGTCACTTTTCATGGGCTGAACTTTAAGACTTGATTTAGGACTTCTCTTGGACTTGTAGAAGACTCAAAGTGGTTTGGACTTGGCAAGTATAAAGTCCAATGGATTCCTTATGTTGTTCTTTGTCTAAAAGGCCTTGGATAAATCCACAAATGCACTCCTTAATTTGTTTAGCCCGTGATCTTGTAATTAGACCGACTGGAATCTTCAAATCTCTCTCGTGATCTTCATTGGTTAGATTCAAGTTCTACTTACCTTCCTTATTTGATAAAATAAATCAAACATTTCAAATAAACAAAGCAATGAACCAATTATACTGAACCGGTAAAGTTCTAGGCAACTGAATTTTCAAAACACTAACTAGTATATTACATAATCTAATTTCTCAGTACTTAACATTCATTTTGGTTATCTTCACCCTTTTTTTAATTTTTACTTCTTTTTTTTTATCTTCCATCAATATTTATACGTTTTAATAATAGTCGTACATGGTACAAATGAAAAGACTGAACGAGTGATGATGAACCTCTCTGATTTCAACCATAGAAAACGTGAAACTTGCATCATGAAATCTAAGTACTGCTGAGATCTATTTTTGTCTTGCCTTAAATTATTTTGATATGGAATAGAGAAAGTGTGGCAATCATCACGCAAATTGTGTATGTTTAATTACACAAAATTTATGTTATATTATAATGACATACTCAAATTAATTTATAATATTGACAACATTAATTAAGTCTATAACTGTACAAATGCAGTCAGTTAGATATAAGAGTTATTTATTGACAGCGTTAACTCGGGTCAATATTTTAAAACCAAACATTATATACCAAAATTTCTCAATTTACTTTTTATTCTGTCAACTAGATAGACAAACTTGCTATAACTAATCTAATTATTGACAAAAATAAATAATTGCCTAGTAAAAACATGCATTAAATTTCTACGAAAGAACTGGTCCAAAAGGTTAATCTTTAAAACCTTAGATTAGGCCTGGTATACCTACAGTGATGTAACACGCGGTTTGAACCTATCAAATAAATTCTGTTGCATAACTTTGCCAATAGCAATCACCACCATCAAAGTCAATACATTCAATAGCTTTGAAATAGATCTATAAACTATATTTACGGGAGACAAACATATAACATAATCGAAATACGAGGGCATACTTTACAAAAAGGTCCACTTAAAATTGTTATAAAAAGTTGTGGTCCGATTAACCGGTCTACCTCCAATCAGGATTCATTATAACATTGAACATGAGGCACGTGCCCCATATGTTAGTCATCTACTATAACATTAGTATTTGTTGGCTCAATTGTTCATTACCAGACTCTTAGCTAACCTGTTCAATGCCCACCTGTCTTATTTTATTAACCTTTTTTTACCAAGTTTTGTTTATTTCTATATTTTCTTTTTAATATGTACATGTAGTCTTGACAAGAAAAAAATACATGTAGTCATATCCTATAATTTTGTTTCATCTTCCTAAACTTATAATTTTTCTTTGGTTCGTTTACAATCATATATATATATATGATATATGTTGGCAAGCCTTAATCTAGTTTAGTACCAAAAAATGAGTATGAATTTCATCCAATTCCAGTTGAATAACTTTGTCTATAATTTTGGATCTCGCCAATTCAATTATTGTTTACAAAAAAAATATATGATATCTAAAATTGATATTTATGGTACAATATTGAATAATCGCCACTATGTTAGATATAAGTACCGCGACAAAGAGTGATAATTTGGAATCCTAAGTGGTCCTATGTCTTGAATAATCTCAAGAACTTCATCGGTTTTAGCTTTTGCTATTTCAAAGGAATAAGCATCATCTAAAATATACTAAATGCAAAAGACATTTCCTGAGAGATGGGATATGTGCATCTCAAAATATTACAAGCTTGTTCAATACATCCTTCAGGCTGCTAGGAGAATGTTCTCCAGAAATCGTGCATCATGGTTTTGGGCTTCTGAACATCGGTAAAAAAATTGCTCGATGAGGATTTCTGAAGGATTAGATGTGGTTCGAGTAAGAATGTATAAGTGGTGCTCCTTTGAGCACAGTATTGTCCCTTCTAATATCTCTACCCGTTTAAAATGTTGCCATAAACCGTACAATGTATTCGATACCACTTTCTGCCATTGAGGACATAATAGATACCAACATATGTCTCAGAAGATTTAGCAAAATGGAATGCCCATTGCTTCCAGTTGACATGAATGAACAGATTGTAATATCAAAGTCTTCTAATCAGTCTTTTAAGTGGGTTATGGAAATAACATATGTTTTTGCGATACAAGTAGTGAATAAGTATACGATTCAAGTTTAATATAAAAATGTGTTCTATTTTGAAGCTCATTCACACCTAATACCATTTATATAGGTAGTCTTTCAAAAAAATTCATTTTTAATGTAAAAATGTGAGAACTGATTCTTATTTGAAAGACCATGAAAACTCCTCAAATTCTTTTTCATAGGACACATATTCATTTATGAATTGTTCAAGTTGTATTATTATTTCAATTTTCTATAGTTTAAAAACTAACTAATTCATATATTTTATTACTTTTTTATTTATTACTTTTTAGATATCATAAAATAAAATTATCTATTTAACAAAATCTACTATACATATGTTTAAATTATATATTAATATTAAATTAGATATTACAGAAGCATTGATCGAAAAATCCAATTTGTAACAACTTATGGTAGGCCAAGTACTCAAATGGAAAGGACAAAATTCAGCATGAGACGCAGAATACAAGTTCAACAGAATTTCCATGACCTTAAAAAAGGATAAAATCATATTATATATTAATATATATTGACTTTTCAATGCCAAATCGTAGATGAATTCCTACCTATACAATCACACTTTAATAATGTAATAGACGACTAATTTTATTAAAATATTTTAATTATATTAAATCAGTAACATAAAAGTTATCAGGACTACAATTCTGTTTTACTGCATATCAAGTTTAAAAAGTAAAGAGTTTTAATAATGTTACACCATATATTAAATTTTGTTGATTTAATTGATAAAACAAAATTTAATATAATTTGTTTTTATAATAATGATATAAAACATTAATCATAATAATATTATATAATGTAATTTCTCAATATTAAACATCTAATATAATTTGTGACATAAAAACATCTAATATATTTATCTTCACCTAATAAAGTTCAACAATAATATTTCATCAATATTTATACGTTTGTTAGTTTATGTACATAGTACGAATGAAAAGACTGAACGAGTAACGATGCACAGCTCACTTGTTTCAACCGTAGAAAAACGTGAAACACACAAAATTAATCATGAAACAAAAACTACGTACCTCATTTTTATCGATTTTTAATCTTTATTTTTTATGTGTCTATTGAATAAAAGTACATATTTTAGATTTTTCAAAATTTGTTTTACTCTTTTCAGGTCATAGATTACATTTGGAGAAGATGAGATGTTTTGAGTGAAAACGAGCATATAGAAATGCTAATCATGCAAAACTGTCAGAAGTTTGGCTTCCTTTGAAAGACTTTCCACTGTTGGATCAAGCTGACAGTTTGGCACAAGATAGCCACGGGGGTTGGCTTTCATTTGAAGGTTGTTTGAGGGAAATCGGACAAGCGGTTAACAAAATATGACGATTTTACTGAATATGTGTCATTCTAGCCGATAATATAGGCCACCCGAAGATGCACTCGACCTAAGGACCGACCTGCTAAAATCAAGATCGATCAATCTGCAACAAGATCTGCCGATCTGATCATGTTACACTATAACCAAGTTGCCACTTGGGACGAGATGAAATCTAATCTAACGAGAAGGTATGTGCCTCCATATTTCCATAGAGACTTATAGAAGAGGTTTCGTAAGTTGGTACAGGGAAATAGGTCTGTGGAAGACTACTTTGAAGAATTCAAAAACCTGAAGAATCGGCTAGCAACTGAAGAACCCGAGGAGGCCATTATGGCTCAATTCCTAGATGGTCTGCAAGACCGCATAGCTAGGAAGGTAAAAAGGCAGCCGTATCATGAGTTAAGGAAGTTATTGCACTTTGCCATACAAGCTGAAAAACACATAAAGATGAAGACGGCCGTGTCCAGCAACCCCAAGTACAACAATCCCTAGAACGCATTCGCCCCGAGACCACAAGACAAGGGAAAAACCACTGAGGTCGAGACTCGTCCCAAGAGAGATGATCAAGGATCAACCAAGACTCCAATATTTAAGGTTAGTAAGGCTCTGAATACTTCTAGAACCCGTGACATCGTATGCTTCAAGTGTCAGCGATGCGGACACATGGCGAGAGAATGTCTGAACAAAAGAGTAATGGTTGTCACCAAGGACGGAGAGTATGAATCACAAGATGAGAACGAGATGGATGTAGAAGAAGCTATTGGAGAGGCTGAGGAGGCTGTAGCATACCCGGACGTAGGGGAATTCCCTGTAGTTCGCCGTGTCTGAAACTCTATGGTCGTGCCGGATGAAACCGCACAAAGGGAAAACATCTTCCACTCGAGATGTACCATAAGCGGAAAGGTATGCAGTCTTATTATAGATAGTGGTGCTTGCAATAACGTGGCTAGCAAGTCCTTGGTCAAAAAATTAGGACTCACTACCACCAAGCACCCGACGCCGTACCGCTTGAGATGGCTCAAAGACCAGGTCAAGATCAAAGTCTCCGAACAAGTGATTGTTCCTTTCAGCATTGGAACATACCAAGACCAGGCACTATGTTATGTAGCTCCCATGCAAGCAGGACATCTCCTACTTGTCCGACCTTGTGAGTTTGATAAGGAGGCTCTACACAACGGGCCACCAACTTTTACTCGTTTGTTTATGACAAGCGCAAGTATAGCTTAGTGCCCTTGACCCCGGCTCAAGTACATGAGCTCCAACTCAAGATGGTTCAGTCCACCAAGGTAAGTAAACCTTCTCTATTTGTGACTCCGAGTGTCATAGAGAAAACCTTGTGTGTCAAGCAAACTATGCTATTAATGCTCTTCAAAGAGAATGTGTACCTTGAAATGTCGTGTGCAGATTTACCACCAAGGGTCCGTAAGCTCTTAGAACAATTTAAAGATGTGTTCCCCGAGGAAACACCAGCTGGCTTACCTCCAATCCGAGGCACAGAATACCAAATTGACTTTGTTCCCGACTCCGTCCTACCAAACTGTTGGGGAATTGACTTACAGTCCATCACAAATTTTTTTCACATTTTCCATTTAGGTTAAGATGAAGATGTGATACGTAGAAATACAATTTCATATTTCTTCTTTCATGCTTCATGGTCCGTTAGACATAGTGTTTGGTGAAATGTTTGATGTCATGTTTGACAGTATACTTGTTGTGTTGTGATCCCAAAGAATATGATGTTATATGAATTATAATATAATGTAATGTGGGAGCTGAAGCGACGGACCGTGGATGTTTGGTGGCTATGAAACTTAAAATGAAATGGTGTACCGTAGATGTTTGGTAGTAGTGTATTCAAAGATAAAGCGGCGTACCGTGGACGTTCTGTTGCAATAGATTTGAGAGGGACCGTAAACGTTCAGTGGCCTCAAGATGAGTTAAAAGATGAAGTTGCGGACCGTGTATGTTCGATGGCCATAAATTTCATGAATAAAAGGCGAACCACGAAGATCACTTAATTTCTTCAATAGTAGATCACATCTTCCGCAATTTCTGCTTGGCACTAGCTACAATTCTCTCATCAGTCTAGGACGATTGATCGTCAAGCCCGTGCTAACAAGCACTTTGTCCAGATCGAGCTTCCTCCTCTCATTCACTGTGTATAATTAAGCATATAATTAAAGTTGAAACTTGCCCACTTTGTTTATAAGAAATAACTCTTCTAATTACATTAAGAAATATAACTCAAAAACTAAACATCTCTCAAAGTCTTGCCTTTGATCATAACTCATCCAAAATATTTATAGACATTAGCACAACTTGTTAATTTCCATTTTTCATTAGGAATCGTTCATTTAATTCCTAATTTCCTATTAGGATTAGTTCCTTCAATTCCTAATTTTCTTTTCTAACATGGAGATATCTTATTCTTAATAACTAAGGTAAGTTACTAGAAACTTATTCACCAAGTTATTGCTGAATCTTTGAAACTTATCCAACAACATAATTTCCTTATTTCAATTTTCACAACAAATGGTAAATCACAGATCATAACATTTGTAAATTTGTGCATTTTTGGAAAATCAAAGAATTTTTCATGAACTATTTAGTTGTTTCAGTTTTTTTTTTTTCAGTCATAGCGAAACTAAACTCAAAGGAAACTTTCTTCGATCTACTAACGTAGAAAGACTTGCATAAATTTAGTTATCAATTTTATGTACGTCTGATCCAAGGAAAAATATAGAAATTATATTTACCAGAGACAAACATATAAAATAGTAATAATAATACGAGGCCATACTTCAAATTTAAGCAAAAAACAAGTACACTTAGAATTGTTATAAGAAAAATTGTGGTGGCAGCAACCCCACTGTAATGAACGTAGATCAGCCACTAGTCCGTGATAACTCGAGTTTTAACCTTATATCCTACTACAAGTGCACAGCAAACATAATAGTATTTAGGGGTCGAATTCCTCAGAGAACCATGTTACACTCTCAACTTCTATTAAATCGCAAGCTATATCAATCAAAATTAGAGAAGTGAATTCTAACAAATTGAATGTAAATGAAATCGAATAACTAAAGCAATCGGATGTTGGGTATTCATTCAGGAGTTAGAATTCTTGTCGGAAAAATATTCAGGAATTAATATGATGTTATTCTCGGCTTGAACATAAATAAAGGTAAACCAACTCTCGTTGAATCTACCCCTCTTTCAATAACCTAAAGGTCCTAACTCTCGTTGGTTTCAGATTACAAGTAGGCTTTATTGCTTAGGTTCAATTACCCACAACCCAACCTAGCATTAACTCTCATTGGTAGTGAAGAAATTGCTCTTCTAATCTAGTTCTAGTTCTTAACAATCTTCTGGAAGGTTAACAACCTAAAATCATCGACTAGGTGATCAGGCTAATCTATGCATTAAAATCAAGCATTAGAAGGAGAATCATCTATTCATCAATCCTATTGTCCTCCAACAGTGAATTCTAAAACCTTAGAATCCCTAAATCCGATCTAAGATCTATTCAGACATAGAACAATGAATCAGGCAAATCATGATGAACTGAAACTGAAATTGCATTAACAAAGAGAAAGAGGATTCAAAAATTATTCTCAAGTATGAAGAGACCTTCTTCCTAGCTTACAAACTCTTAACTACTGTTTTTGACTCTCCAAAAAGCGGCCGTCAAATAAAATAGGAAAAGAGTATTTATAGGGCCCAAACCAAGAGCTGAAAAATCGTGAAATTAAGTTTCTGCGAAAGGCATTGATCGATCGATCTTTGGATGTTGAGTCGATCTCTCAGAAACCAAGTTGTTCTTCAGATCATGCGCATAATCCTTGTTAGAGCATTGATCGATCGATCTTTGCGTTGATCGATCGGTCCTTCCTTTCGTGGAGAATACCGGAAAATGCTTCAAACTTC